>CM075853.1:42120974-42400329 GCA_037975125.1 Latrodectus hesperus
CTTTTTAAGCCTTTTTATTATTTATTGTATTTTAATTATATTTTTGTTCAATAATTTTCTTAATCGTGGTTACTACAGTGCACAGACTGAGCTGCTGCAAATTTTTAACTGAATCAGCAGATTGTAATCTGTTATACTTTAAATATTCTAGTTTATCACCTACAGCTAATGTTAAAAAAATTTCAACAGGATACCATTCATGCATATGTAATCTTAACTATCTGCGTGTAGACAATGCAGTCCTTTGGTATTGCGATGTTACATTAAAGGACACAGTTAAAGCATGAGGAAGTTTCTAGTACTTATTGAAAATCTCTCTCTGTCCCAGTTATTTGCTTTTTTTAAATTCTTCTACTTAAACTTAATGATATTGCTTGCATATTTGTGTTATAAACTACTTATATCGTCTGCTATGACCATCATCAAGATCATTAATTTGTATTTTTTACCAAGGTTACTTGGAGTGTTAGGATAATCTATTTTCACAATTTTATTGCAATATTTACCTCATGTCATCTCCCATAGTGAAAATGTTGTAAATGTTTTGTTGTTGATGTTATATTTCTGTCAAATTATTAATTTCAAATATTAGAGACCTATTGAAATTCAATTTTGTTATTCAAATTTCGTGACAATTCTGTCACACCAGATGTATTATGTGATGGAGCTATACCTGATAACCTAAGGTACAGACCAGGTGTTCCATTGCGTATGTCTATGTGGTATCAAACGCAAGCAAATTAGTTTTACAATTAAACGTTTATTTAATACTTTATTGATGTTTGTCCCAATTATTGCTTATTGATGCAAAGCCCGAAAAATGCCACAATCTCATGGTATGTCATATGACGACAATACTTTATCTCTTCTCACTCATTAAATAGACATTTTCTGGCACAAGATCCGATTCTGGATGACTTTCACAGAATTTGTTACTGAAGAAAATGTCGATCTTAATTTAGTTTGTTCCACGAATCGTTTTTACAGTACTGTAGGATGGCGCATTACCACTGTATAGAGAATTATGCCCATAGAAGCTATCTGGTCTTGATGCGCGTTGAAAGTTCTGAAGAAATATTGCATGAAAGTATTCACGAATGAATTCCTTTTTTTTTGCCAAAGAAAAATTATTTAATTTACTGAAAACAACACATTTTACTCTAAAGTGGCAAAGCATTCTAAAGAAATTGTGACTAAAATAATCAAACTATTGCTTGGAAGAGTCAGTGATCGCTTACAGATGTCCCAAGACCAGAAATATAAATAATAACCTACGGATTAAAACTTTTTATCCATTTTCTATGGAAAAAAATTAGATTTTTAAATTTTTAATCAGTTCATTTTGTTAAAAACAAGAGAGATTTAAGATAACAATAAGTTTCTTAATCTTCTCCAAGTTTATTATGTTATACCATCATAAGGTACAAATGAAGTTAAACGAAACTTCCGCTCGATTCGTCATTTTATGAATCCACCTTAATTTTATGTAACGACAATCATAAAACTGGCATTTGTCTTTAGAGTGGGAGTTAACTCAGCAAATGATAAATTATGAACGAGGTTCTTTTATTTAATTGGAATTTCAGACAGATAAACTGCATGTCTGTTATGTTGATTTTCATTCCTTGAAAGCCTAAGAAAGATGATTTTTTTATTTAAATTATTGTTGCTTATATTTATGTTGAATGCGGTAATTTAATAAATATTTTATTAATGAATGAAATTAGTTTATAATAGTTATTATTTAATACTTTTATATCTAAAAAGCAATTTTAACTAGTTTTTTTTCCTAAAGGCATTTACATTATCTCATTTTAGAATAAAAATATATTACATGAGTCAAAAAAACTTAGATTAAGAACTTGGATTAGATTGGAAGCTTGAAGTAGTACATACTTGTACATATTTGATACTATAATTATAGTGTCATTTAGAACTTTCTATATACTAAATGGTATTATTATAAAAGTATTATAAACTTAAAATGTTGATGTTGTTGTTGGCTTATTCTCTTTAAAGATCTGACATTTGTCAGATCAACTCCAATAAATTGTTGACAGTTAGAAAGTCAATGACTAGCAGGGGATCTGAGGATAAATCCTCCCTGGAAAGTCCGACGAAATCCAGAAAATGTTTCGGTGAGGCTGGATGGTCACAGCATTTTTTATTAGTGGGATACATTTTTGTACCACGTTCAAACGATAAACATTTTAGATGTCCACTTGAGAATCTGGCCAAGGCAATTTGAGATTTTCGGTCACATTTTATTTCCAGAAGAGTTCCAGGAGATGTTCCAGAATACCATTAGCGTGTTGGTGGAATTTGCCAGATTGAATGTAGTCTAGATTTTTCATTAGAGTAAAGATCCTGATGCGTAACTGATGAACCAGTGGGCGTATCTTCCTCACTGCCCTCATTGGCCAGTTGATCTGCGGTCTCATTGCCACTAATATTTACATGGGATGGAATCCATTGGAGATGTACACCATGGTCTTCGGAGATGATTTTCAATTTCAAGAGAACAGATAGACCTGTTTCATCCTTTATAGCGGACCAGTCAGTATGATGTTGCAGTGCACTGCGGATGTCCGACAAAATCCATAGTTCTCCAAAATCACATTTGCTGGAAATGATAGCAGCAAGTCCCACCTTAATCGCTATCATCTCACTCCTTGTTGACTTAAAATTTAAAATAATGTGTGTTAAAAATTATGTTATAATTATGACATTAAGTAGAAATAACGACATAATTTTAATCTGAACGCATTCATTTATAATTATTTTATCTAAAAAAAGCTTGAATAATCTATAAATGAAACTATTCTAGAAGGTCTGGACTCTGTCATGATGCTTCCGCAGTTAAAAGATATCTGGATCTTTTTTGATAGTAGAAGTGCTATTCAGCATTTGGCCGACTAGCATCATGTGAGGGATAGTACTAGTGCAGACATCCTCAGGAAACTAAAACATCTTTCCTATGGTCATCATGTCCACTTTCAGTGGATTCCTTCCTATGTGGATGTTGCTAGTAATGAATATGTGGACAGTTTGGCTAGAGATCTTTTTGCTAACGGTTTCACCACGACTGCTGCTTCCGTTACTCATATGGAGCTTTTTCTAAATTTAGCGCAACTACCATGGCTACCTGGATTGTCCCATCTGTGCAGTGCAGGCATGTACTGACCACATTTCATCTTGTTTGGGGCTTACCAAGCGTGACCTGATTCGAGATCCCCTTCTGATGCTTGACTTTTTTAAGGGTGAATGGACTCATGGACCTGATCTAGCTTTGCTGATCACGGGGATTGGAAACAACATAAATGAAACTTTGAAGGGTCATAAAATCAAATATAATAATCAATATTAAAGTATATGATTCTTTATACACTAATTATATAATCCTTTTTATCATATTATTTTACTTGTTCTGATGCTTGACTTTTTTAGGGTGAATGGACTCATGGACCTGATCTAGCTTTGCTGATCACGGGGATTTGAAACAACAACATAAATGAAACTTTGAACGGTCATAAAAACAAATGTAATAATCAATATTAAAGTATATAATTCTTTATATTCTTATTATATAATCCTTTTTATCATAGCATTTTACTTGCTCTGATGCTTGACTTTTTTAGGGTGAATGGACTCATGGACCTGATCTAGCTTTGCTGATCACGGGGATTTGAAACAACAACATAAATGAAACTTTGAACGGTCATAAAAACAAATGTAATAATCAATATTAAAGTATATAATTCTTTATATTCTTATTATATAATCCTTTTTATCATAGTATTTTACTTGCTCTGATGCTTGACTTTTTTAGGGTGAATGGACTCATGGACCTGATCTAGCTTTGCTGATCACGGGGATTTGAAACAACAACATAAATGAAACTTTGAACAGTCATAAAAACAAATGTAATAATCAATATTAAAGTATATAATTCTTTATATTCTTATTATATAATCCTTTTTATCATAGTATTTTACTTGCTCTGATGCTTGACTTTTTTAGGGTGAATGGACTCATGGACCTGATCTAGCTTTGCTGATCACGGGGATTTGAAACAACAACATAAATGAAACTTTGAACGGTCATAAAAACAAATGTAATAATCAATATTAAAGTATATAATTCTTTATATTCTTATTATATAATCCTTTTTATCATAGTATTTTACTTGCTCTGATGCTTGACTTTTTTAGGGTGAATGGACTCATGGACCTGATCTAGCTTTGCTGATCACGGGGATTTGAAACAACAACATAAATGAAACTTTGAACGGTCATAAAAACAAATGTAATAATCAATATTAAAGTATATAATTCTTTATATTCTTATTATATAATCCTTTTTATCATAGTATTTTACTTGCTCTGATGCTTGACTTTTTTAGGGTGAATGGACTCATGGACCTGATCTAGCTTTGCTGATCACGGGGATTGGAAACAACAACATAAATGTAACTTTGAACGGTCATAAAAACAAATATAACAATCAATATTAAAGTATATAATTCTTTATATACTAATTATATAATCCTTTTTATCATGTTATTTTAGATCTAATTATTACTCATCATAAAGCTGTCATGATCCCGTTGCTCTGTTGTGAGCTTTGGGAAGCATAAGACGTTATGAACAAGTAAAACTATCCAATTTTTTAAACATTTTAACTTATAATTACTTTTATAATTTTGTCTCAAGTAACAAATTGGAAATGTTTTGAGAATCTCAAATTAGAAAAGCATTGTCCACAAATTTATTCACAAAATATCAAATAACGAAAATTATCTAATCATGAAGAATTCATGTCAATGGTTTTAAGGATCATTGTGAACAAAAACATTGCTATCTAAATTTTAAAAGACACTATTATTTATAGAACTACTGTTTAAGAAAATCTAAAGTTTATGTCAATGATTTTAAAGATCATTGCATATAAAAGCATTGCTATCAAAATTTACTACTATTATTTATAGAGCTACTATTTAAGAAAACTTAATCATAAAGTTAATATCAAGGATTTTAAAGATCATTTAAAGTAAAAATTTTTCTTTCTTAATTTTAATGAATACTACTATTTATACAAATCCTTATAATTAGATTGATCTTTAGTGGATATTCTTACGAAGAGTACTTCGTGTATTGGACTACAATTATTCTTACTAATTGGAAAATTGATTACATTTTCCAAAACACAAAGTTAAACTGACAACTTTTGAACTAAGTTTAATGAGTTATATAGTAGCAAGAGTCTTAAAAAAACAAAATGTAAATCAAACTGAATCTATTTCTCATTTCTTTCTTTTTTTAACTGACTTAATTGATTTTACGGAAAAACAAGGACAAATCAAATAATTTTTTTGCTCCTTAATTCCTTAGACTGAAATGTATTGATTGTTTTGAAGACTCGAGTGTATTGATTGTTTTCTAATCTGATTTTCTTTGAGACATGATAATTTTTTTATATCATAAAATAATTAAAAAAATATATTGAATTAAACTAAATTATAAGAATTAAACAAGTATAATGGCGATTTTCATCTTTGAAATAGATAGAAATGTTCTAAACTAAACAGATAGGACAGGTTTATCTGAAATACCAAGATGAACATGTATTGTTTCATTGTAGAAAGTATTGATTATTAAGAAAATTAAAAAAAATTTAACAACAAATATTTTTTTTTTTGAATTACCATAGTAAAAATATGATAAGAAGTTAATTTCTGTACATTTTATACATTGTGACTTTAGAGATATTTTCAGCCGAGTTGACAGCTGAATCGATATTCAGGTGGGCTTCATTCTAGCCTCAGATGTTGCGATTATTACAATTCGAAATCTTCTTTAAACTGTAGTACCTGATTAAATTACATTAGCCATAATAAAAAATAACACGTTTTCTAAAGCTCACTATAAAAATGTCACTAGAAATAAAATTTATAGTGTATTTACGTGATGAAAACGAACTTATGTAAATTTATGCAAAGGTGTTTTGATACAACTTTTTGAACAGAAAAGAACTGGTATACATAAATGAGAGAAAAATATGCAAATATAAGAACTTTTTTGTAATTACGCGTGTAACTTTTGTTGATTTTCAATTTTTGTTAGAAGATTCCTTGACGATATATGTGATGTCCCCCAATGTCCAAGAGCTATTTGCTCCATTTCTTAAAGTGGCGGAATTTCGGATAGAATGGAAATTGGGGTGTCACCGTCTGATGCTGTTAGACTCCTTAATGTGTCTCGCAGTATGTCCATCGTCTCTGGAATCAACATTAAACCGAAACACTTCTGTGCATAGAAAACTTGTTTCAGGCCATCCACGAGTTACAACGCCGGCAGAAAACCTTGTTTTCGGTCGGAAAGAGAAGAAGCATTTCTGTGCCACAACTTGTTGAAGAGTACTCTTTTAGAATCAGGGAGAAGAATACCCTCAAGTACGATGCGAAGACATCTTCACCATGTAAAACTCTATGCAAAGCGAATATCTGTGTGTACCCCACTCACCAGAAAACGGAGAATATCCTGCTTATCCTGAGGATAGATCACGTTTTTTGAACCACACATCAATAGGGTTCTATAATTTTTACATACTATTCACATGGTAAAATGATTCAGGATGTGTGCTGAACTGGAAGGAACAAAGCACTAGATACCACCAATCCAACTCTGTGGAAAGACACATTTACCACACTGTGGAATAATGGTTTGAGAAGGGATTTCATTTAATGGTCACATTGACATCCATATGTTCCAGGAAGGAACTATAACTAATGTGAGATACATACATAGCGGTGTAGGTTAAGCCTCAGACTGTGCCTTTTGGCTAACGGGTATGGAATACTAGCCCATCCCAAGTGCCTCGTAATTTTGAACCATGGTTAGATGACAAGGTTACTCCTAAGCGGCCACTCTTCTCCCCACATGCATGCCACACCAGAGGAATTATTTTAGACGTCACATATTAACATGGACAAGTCCCCAACCCACGGAGCTCCAACAAGCCAGTGAGGGAGGGTACGTGGTCACCTTCCCAGTCATTGCCAGCAGCAAATGATGCTTCACTTTGCCGATCTTAATGGTAAGTGGTGTTGTTAAGATACTACTGAGCCACTGAAATGACTGGTGTGAGATTTCAGCATGAGATCTTTGATCCATAAATCTGTTCATATACTGGTGCAGTTGGCAATGATTTCATTCTGATGGGTGATAACGCACGACCTCATCGATCTGTAATTGTTGAGGAATATCTTGAGGGTCTTATCTTGTAGCGAATGGAATGGATAATTCGATCTCTAGATCTGAATCTCATAAAGCATCTGGAGGACTATCTCGGTATACAGGTTGATGTTTTACGTCTTCTTTCAAGGAGAGCTGGAAAACAGCTTCGTGTCTGGTCTTCGCCCTTCCTTTTAGTAACAGTCAAATTAACTGACAGCAAGGAAACTAGATACCACCAATGTATTCAAGTTAGAGATGGACATATTCCTTATTAAAACTCTTTTTTGTTATGTTTCAATGATGTTATATCAAGTTAACTGTGATTATTCTTTTTTCTAAGAATGGACTTTTCCAGCGAAATTACATTTTTGTCGTAAATCATTTATGATTTTTACATATATATATATATATATATATATATATATATATATATATATATATATATATATATATATATAACTTCTATGTTGCAATTAATACATACCAATTTTGTGCATATGCCATGGAAACTTGGTTTTTACTGCGTTCATTTATTTACAAATTAGATGCAAAAAACTGGTTTTTCCTTGACTTATAAAATGCCATTTTATACTGTTATCAAATTTAAGCAAATACCATAACTATAAATCTTTGCATTAATAGTGGTTAAAAATAAAACAAAGTAGTTAAAGAATATTAAATTTGCCTAATTTATACTAATTGTTACAGTTATTCAAACCTTCAATTAATATAGAGGGATATGTGTACCTTATTTAAGACATCTTTATGCACTAAATAGTAAATAATTTAAAATAAATTGTGGTAGCTTTTCGTACTGAGAGCTTTTATTTCTTCCTTATCCTTCAAAAAATTGTGAACCACCCAATCGATCTCCTTCAAAAGGGTACTTTCACTTATTTATATACTCCACAAACCCCTGGAAATTCTGCGGGAGAAGAGGCATCCTCTCCCAGCAGGAACTCCAAAATTAAGCCCCAACATCTCCAGAAGATATCCAGTGGATGTAGCGAATCGTTATATCGACACATGCAGCGGGCCTGTGTCCCCCCGGAGGCCAAAATCATCGACGATGGGTAAAGGACGGGTCGCCAGCCAAACAATCAAGGTCCTCCCCAGTGGCTACGTCAGCCGCCGCCCCATCCCTTTCGCCGCCCCTGGGTTACATGGGGACCGTATGTGGAAAAGGGAAGAAGCAACGGAATTTTAAAAGTTCCTTCCTTGGATTTTGCTTTTGTTTCTGGCTGGGCTGTTCCTTCTTTTTTTTTCTCTCTCTTCCAACTCCAGTTGTCTTCTTTTTCCCTGTTACCTTGAGGATAACCACAGATTCTTCTTTCTGATGGAAGGAAGGAATTTTCTGATGGAAGTGTACTGAAGTGGATGAAGAATGGTTCTCTCGACCATTCTTTTCCACCCACCAACCCCTACAAACGAGAAAAAGCATCTGTCGGGTTTCTTTTTCTTCTTGCCAACTGAGTTTAGGAGATTTGTGGAGTGGAGATGGTGACATCACTAAAGGAAAGGAAATAAACTGTTAAAAAGGCGTTTTGCAGTAAAATATAACCAATTTATCAATAAATAGGACCACATAAATTTTCAAATTATAATTAATATCATTATGTAATTATACAGAATATATTTTTAACACTATAAATCTTAATTCACTTTCTATATCATTTTATAATTTATCTCTTTGAAAATAACAACTTAGACATACTGAATGTTTTTCCTTCTCACTAAAAATATTTTCCTTTCATTAGCATTTGCAATCATGAAAACCAAATTTTAACTTTTTTCACGGGTAAGTTAATTTACACAGAGAAATTGGTCAACTTAGTGTGAAGGAATTCCAACCTATTGCTAAAGATAATAAAGGTACTTTTATGGGTATTCGTGACTTAATGGTAAGTAACTGGTATTCTCTAAAGTAAAATTCTTGGCTTTGATCGTAGCCACTGTTGAAAAATTGGTGATAAAAGTTGCACTTTTGATTTTCATCAGATGGGTTCTTAGAGGTCTTTTAAATATTCTTTATTGTGACAAGGCAATATAACACAATATCAATGAAATTTCGCCCTGAATAGGTATACATTCGGTGGATATTTTTAAAGACCGTACATAAACTTTATGTCATTAGGCCTTCTAACACGTGATGTCAAAATTATTGGTATGGTAATCACTATCATAACAATCAATTGAAAAACACAGGAATAAAATAGTATTAAAACCCACTGAATATTATAATTTTCTTAAGTAATAAGCAATGAAAGATACAAAAAAATGTTTCTTAATGGAAAATGAGGTTTATTTTCTCTTTGAAGTGGAATTAGGTTCAGCCAAGTTATGCCCGGGTAGAAATACCATCCAAGTTAAAACTTTCCACAATAATGTTAATAACACCACAAGTAAAATATTCATTAAAATATAAGTTAAAGTAATAAGTTAATAGTATGTGTGACAACAAGTATTAAGATTAAATAAAGATGTTAAAATAGCTCAGAGAATAGCGAAAACACCCTTCAAATTTCTTATTAAAGTTCATAAACTATTCAAATATAAAAAGAAAACGCAAAATATGTATTAAAAGTATAAAACTCAAACCTCATAATAATGTTAGAATAAAGACATAGAATAATGTGCATTTAAAATAATTTTCCTTATTTAATAAACATCTTATTACCTATAAATATAATAATATCTTATATATTATGTAAGTCTGAAATATAATAAGTTTTCAAATAAGGAATTAAAAGTATCGTTAAGACACAAAATTATTTTTAAATTTTGCAATAAATAAAAGACAAATTATAAATATTTTTCTTCTCTTATAGAGAGGTGCGAAAAAGTCCATTTTTGTTTTAGCTAAAAATGGACTTTAATTGCTTTCAAAGATGCATCAAGAAATTCATAGTTTTTCGTAAGTTGTCTAAGTCTTATCTGTTTGTTTCAGTATATTAAAGGAAATAATTGTTTCTAAGCTGCTTTTTTTGTAACAAATATTAACGATAAATGTTTTTTTAAATATTTTTAAATATTATAAAAATATAACATAATTTTCTCACATTTTGTTTTTGTTTTATGCGTTAATGGGAATTAATAAACCATAATAATTCATTTTTAAAATTACCTAAAATGTAATCATCTATAATTTCATTATAAAAGATACTTGATCTCTCATTTTTAGCATCTTTTTTTCCCTTCAATCCTCATTTTTTTGTTTAATCTTATTTGAAGAAAAGTCAATTATCATCAATATTACCAATATTTCGTATATAACTCTTAATACATCATAAACCCGGTATTTTGTGATTAAAATTTAAAAAACTTACCAGTAAATAAAAGTATTCTAGGAATAAAACTAAAATTCAAACGTAACGATTTTTTAGAATTTTTATTCAAGCATTTCTATGCATTTAAAATTTGAGAACTTTCATGATAGCAAATAAGGACAAATTGTTATTTAAAATTAAAAACTTAGCAAGCGAGAAACGTTTTATGAAAGTCAGATTAAGTTTCTCTTACATCAGTAAATGCATACTGATGTAAAGGAAAATTAATCTGACTTTGGCCATTAGTACAACAGTTCATGGTGTCGATTTCCATTTTGATAATGGATGTTTACAGTATAGTCCTCTTAAATTATATATTCCAATTGAATTAGTCCTAGTGCACAAAAATAAATACAAAGCGACAACAAAATGAAACTAATTTAGATTCCAACAGTTATTAAGGAATCGGATTCCACTAAATATATGTATGTATTTATATATATATATATATATATATATATATATATATATATATATATATATATATATATATATATATATATATATATATATATATATATATATATATATATATATATATATATATATATATATATATATATATATATATATATATATATATATATATATATATATATATATATATATATATATATATATATATCAAGCATGCTTGGGAAATAAACACTGGGGGTCTTATGTTAGGCTGACCACCTAACTGGGACATATGCTTCGCACCCCAGGGCCCTCGGTCATGAAAACAGTTATGGGCACTATAGGCCTTGGCCCACATGGGCTGTCGTGCCATGGAGTTTATATATGTATGTAATACATATGTATACATATACATATAAAAATATATATATGATAGATAGATAGATAGATGTAAATACATACACACACACACACACGCACGCACACACACACACACACACACACACACATATATATATTTAACATGTATGGATCATTTCACTATTATTGTATTATTGTCACTAACTGATATATAAAGATCAAAAATAAAAGATAGGTATATTATTTATTATTTAATGATTCCTAATCTTAGAGTGCAAAAACTCTGTAGAGCAACAATCAAACCAAACCGTCTTGGATTCTAATAGTTGATTAAGGGATTGGATTTCATTAAAAATCTCACAAGTTTGAATCACCATCACGTAACATTGACATTTTGATCGGCGATCACTTCATCAAATTATATGTATGGAAGATCTTAAGGCCATAAATATATTTCGCATACATGGACCTTTTTTTAAATATTATTGCTTTTGAGATATTGAAGTATAAAAAGAAATCGAGATGCTTACTATTTAAAATTTTCTAATCGTAGTGTGAAAAAAAATCTAAAGGGCGAAATCCGACCAATTTTACTTGGAAATAAACAATTACTAATACGTTGAATTCCAGCAAAAGTGTCGTAGTTTTGAACCGCCGTTACATAACATGGACAATTAGTCAGCGATCTCCTTTTCAATCTATATGTATGGAAGGTCTTAGGGTCATAAAAATAATTTACATACATGGATCCGTTCTCTATCATTCTCCCTGAGTGAGTCATGAAAAAATAAACGAGAACAATGAACTCACTAATTTGAGATTCACAAGCTCAAACTTACCATAAATGAATACTTGAATGTTGAGAATGAATGGATTAATGGTCTAACATTCTGCTTCTCTACTTATATATGCGATACACATATCAATATTATATGTGCATTAAAGGGGCAGTGGTAGTCTAGTGGTTAGGGCATTGGCTTTCCCTCAGGAAGGGCTGGATTCCCAATGCCGCCAAAGACCCACCAAGTACATGCTTGTTAAATCTGGAAAATGGAAAAAGTCCTGTGGTCGGTCGTTGAGCAGTTACCACGGGTCCCCGAGAAAATTTCTTCCCCTGCCAGATTAAAGTCAAAATTGAAGGAAAGGATCCTCTGGTGATGCCATCTATCGGAAGAGTCTTAAAGCAAAATGTACCTAACCTTAGTGGTACTGTGGTTAAAGGAAAGACGCAGCTTTTTTACTTAATTTCGCGTTGCCGTCGGCTAGCGAACTTGGTTTGACCAAGTGTGTCATGAACAACACAAATATATGTGAATTCGTGGACTTGAATTTGTAGAATATTAAATAAAACACCACATAAGGTACCGATATATAAGGTACTGATACCAGATGTTCATTTCAGAAGCGTCTGTTAAGTACGGACTCATCTTAATATAGTCCAGATTTAAAAAAAAAGATTTATCCAAAAAATAGACTTATCACTGGTTGTGTGTATGAATTTAACGTCAATGAAATTATTTATGGTCAGCCATAAAAGGAATTTAATGCAGAGTATTTCTTGTATTGATCAGCTGGTTTCAATAAACCATATTAGTAGACAAGGACACATATGTAGACATTCTTCAGTTTTGGGCAAAAGCAGGAAAAAAAATCTGTACCATCAAATACTTGAGATTCTGTCTCACGGTGGAGACTTCTAAAAGAATATAAGCCTTCAAGGTAATTCATTGGCTATCAATAACACACGTGATCGTTGTTATGTTAGTAAAATTCATGTGGGTGGTGATTTTACAGTACAAAAATCTATTACTCTGTGGAGAAGGTTCATATCACCCCTTTTGAACTTGGTTTGTTACATAGAGTGTAATAAGAAGTTTTGGAGAGCAATATTGCCTTTTAATATATTCTTTATATTTGGTAAACAACGGTGCTAAAATTTTAACCCCGCTGCCTTTAAAATCCTTCTCACACACAGTTCATTGGTAAGTCTAGAATTTTGGTCTAGCTTTTAAAATCCTTCTTACACACAGTTTACTGGTAAGTCTGGAATTTAGGTCTAGCTTTTAAAATTCTTCTCACACACAGTTCACTGGTAAGTCTAGAATTTTGGTCTAGCTTTTAAAATCCTTCTTACACACAGTTCACTGGTAAGACTAGAATTCTAGACTCTAGTCTTACCAGTGACCTTATCAATTAGAATTTTGGTCTAGCTTTTAAAATCCTTCTCACACACAGTTCACTGGTAAGTGTAGAATATGGTATTTAGTAAGTCGTCACTGGTCACTGGAAATATTTTCCCATGCATATGCGATTTCTTGGTAAGATATCACTTGCATATATTGTCTTATTATTAAGAATCTCACTTATAATCTTTCGTATCTCCACCAATTGTTTAATTTACATAATTTACTAATGTTGCTTAAAGCTGGAATATCATGGTGATTTTGAGCCAAATGTTTACAATTTATAATATACATTATGTCCACCAAAAATCTCTTATTATCTCCACCAAATGTTTACATAATTTACTTATGATGTTGCTAAATGCTGGAAAATCATGATGATTTTGAGCCAAATGTTTACAATTTATATAATATACATTATGTCCACCAAAAATCTTATTATCTCCACCAAATGCTTACATAATTTACTTATGATGTTGTTAAATGCTGGAATCTCATGAAGATTTTGAGTCAAGTGCTTACAATTTATAATATATATTATGTCCACCAAATCTTATTATCTCCACCAAATGTTTAATTTACATATTTTACTCATGATGTTGCAATTTTCAGAAATAATAGTGCATAAACAAGAAATATATATAATTTTTGCACAATTTGGACTATATCTTGTCAAATAATAAGTTATATTTTGTCTGTACTCCATACATTAAGCCACACTAACATGCATGCTGATTTTTAATGATAAATTATAATAAATATAGAATGTGTGGTAAGTGTTTTAAATTTTTTTTTCAAATTTGTTTTGCTTAAAATCTTTGTAAAACTTACTACAAATTAAAGCATTCGTCCGAAAGCAAAATTCAACAATATTCCTTTATTTTGACTTTTTTTATATAATAATAAATTATATTAATAATTGTATTTTTAAGCGTCTTAAACTACATACTAGTATTAATGGGCAGTAAATGTATACTTATTTTTGAGATGGACAAATATTCCTAGTGAAAATCGGGAAATAAAATATCGAAATTTCAGGTTAAATTCATTAAAATCCTTTCGTGACAACATATTGGATAACCTATCTTATGAAACCTATTTCAAAGCTTTTCTATATCTAATATTTTTGGAGGACTTTTAATAGATGGTGAAATTTATTAACTTGTCATAAATGAGAAAGCATGAGAAATTCTCAAATGTCGACTGAGGTAAATATACATGCAGAAAATAGAAATGCAAAACCGAATAATAATGACAACTATTTAATGAATCATTGATCTTTCTTTTTAAAAATACTTATTTGTCATACAATTATTATTTAAATATATATATATATATATATATATATATATATATATATATATATATATATATATATATACAATAATATTGTTTTTTCAACTTTTGGCACAAATGCCATATAATCCAGAATGCGAAATTCTGAATTTTTTTGGCGATGAAGGAATGTTGCCAAGATGACGTATAGTGACCTGCGCGATGACGTAAATGCTAGGGTTGTCAGAATAAAATTTTCTGCTTAATTCTTATAGGTCACCCTATCTATGACGCTACAAAGACCAGGTTGCCAGATACGTGAAAAATCCACCAAAAATATCTCAGAATTTAGCATCTTGGATTATACGGCATCTGCACACCTTTTTTAATTTTGCATCTTTGAAAAACATTTTAATTAATACTTTCTATTAGTTTTTTATTTAAAACTATAATTGTAACTATGTATATTTTTCTCCTTATTTTTAAAGTTCTAATTTAAAAAGTGTTAATTTATTGAATTATTTATTCATAAATGTCTCAGTAAATTCTCTCAAAATTTTGTCCTTGAGAAGAAATCGCAATATTTAGTAAAATATTGGAATGTTTTAAAAGTTAAATTTTTTGTAAGAAAATTCAAGATTCCTAATTAAATTATATAAAGGATTTAATTTAACGAAATTAAATCAGATTTAAAGAAATTAACCAACAAATCGAGAAAAAGGATTTAAATATTTTCGTTTGATTATAGATGCCTTTTTTTCTGCAAAAAGCTATTTAAATGTTTATAAAAACAGAAGCATCTAATTGAAAATATATAACAAATAAACAGAAGTACTTTAAAAGAATCGGTATTTTCAATAATTGTAATTCTAATTGTTATTTTTGTTTCTGAATAATAACAAAGACTGAATAATTAGATAATCAATAAGGATTCCATAACAAAAAGGATAATTGAAGGGATGTCAATACAATGTATTATTCTTGATCCATTCTAATAAACACTGAAGAGAAATCCGTTCTTATTCACCAGAATTGGTTTCAAACTAGATGGTCCTTGGTAAGTAGAATCAAGTTATTTAAAATAAATATATTTTCTCATTGTATCATGTGATTTAACAAAACCAAAATGAATATTATCAGCACAGATGCCGTATAATCCATGCGCCAAATTCTGAGATTGACGATTTTTTGGCAGATTTTCTTATGTATCTGGCAACCTTGTTTTTGTTACGTAATACATATGGATACCTATGAGAATTATGCAGAAAATTCTATTTTGGTAACCCTAGTATTTACGTCATCGCGCACGTCAAAATACGTCATCTTGGCAACATTTCTTCCTCGCCAAAAAATTCAGAATTTGGAATCATGGATAATACGCACCTGTGCCATATTATCTTTTGAATTCAATCACAATGTGACAATATTTATTTTTTAATAGCTTTAATTTCACTAAATGCTGGAATATCATGAAGATTTTGAACCCAATGTTTACAATTTAAAATATATAGTATCTATTTTCAGCACATAATTATTTTATTCTGAGGTTAATTATTGTTTCCACATAGTTATTTCCAATAGTTTTTGTTGATATTCTGTAAATTATGGAGTACCAACTTTCAAAGATTTTTTACTTTGTTAGTTGTTTTAATTCCCGACCCGAGTGGTCAGCATCCCTAATTTCGAAGCAGTAGGTCCCGGGTTCGAATTTTGGTTTGGACATGGATGTTCCTTTCTCTTTGTGTGTGCATGTATCTTTATCCTTTCACTTTCAGGGTGAAGACACACCCACTGATAAGTTGCCATCGCACTCGTCCCTTTTAGCGTTGAATCGGTATATCCTAAGTGCTGCCGGCATCTGAAAAAAAAAGTTACTTTAAGTCAAGAGAAGTGTAAATACTTTTGCAAATTTCTTTGTCATTTTTATTATATATATTTTTTTAATTTGCTTTGACCAAAATTTTTGCACTAATATTGTCACAATAAGATCATCAGATTCAAGACTGATGAAATTGTTAAAATATCCGAGAGCGGCACAGGTGCCGTATAATCCATGATTCCAAATTCTGAATTTTTTGGCGATGAAAAAATGTTGCCAAGATGACGTATCGTGACGGGCTCGATGACGTAAATACTAGGGTTACCAAAATAGAATTTTCTGCATAATTCTCATAGGTCTCCATATGCATGACGTACCAAAAACAAGGGTTCCAGATGCATAAGAAATTCCGCTAAAAAATCGCCACTCTCAAAATATGGTGCATGGACTATACGGCACCAGCGTCGTGAGAGCTTTCGAATATGCTTACAACTAAGCAATTGTTTCCTTATTCCATGTTTTTTCAACTTTTAACAGTTGTTTTAAGCCTATTTGAACTTATGAAGAAAAAATCCAAGAAAGATTTTCGTACTGATGATTGACTTTATGGTAAATATCTTGAAAATCAAACATATAGACAAAGTGATATTCTTTTACTATAAGAATTAGATTACGTTTTTATAAAATTTTGTAGAGTAAAACTAAGAAGTACAACACATAAATTCGCCATTTAGAATTTTCAAACAAAAGTAGAAATAAGAAAATAATTTAGTATTATAAATTTTAAATTTATTCACTCGCTTTGGTCTTATAGATACATCTGCGAGTTTTAATAAACAATAAAGTACTTAAGTTAAATCACCTTTTCCTCCCACTATATTCTCAATTCCAGCTTTACATTGATGAAATCCAATATATAAAACACTCCCACGTCTCCTTCTATTGATTCTGCTCAACTTTGGACGTCCGGCAAAATCGAAATGTATTCTGCAACATTAGCCCGGACACAGTGCAAGACGATACATGAGGAGAACATCCCTCTAAAAAGGGCCAGGGGGCGTATTCTGTGCCGAGGACAAGGGGGAGGACGAGGGTAGCAAGCCGAAAGCACGTCCACCCAGTCGGTCGGTCCGTCCATCCTGGGCCAGAAGCCCCAGCGCAAACAGCTAATGAAATCACGGGGCGCAGAGCCTGCGGCTGCGGCATGTAGCCAACTTGGAAGGACCTAATCACTCATTAGCTTACTTCAGCACCAGGCCGGACCTGTGGTCCTCCGGGATCCGGTGTGATTTGGGAAGCAGGTGGAAAGGGGGAGGACGAGCACCCCTCTTCCCGAATGTTTGTCTTAAGTGATTGGACGGACGGAAAACCGCAAATCGGATTCTACGAAGGGAGACATCGCCTCTTTGTCCCGGGGACAAATACCTTGCAGTTTCTGGAGCTGAGATAGAATTCTCGGCAGGAACAATGGGAGGGAGGGGGGCGAGCAACTGATTTAATCCCCGGCAAGAGGGATCTTTTTATTATTCATGCCGCGAAGATGATATTCAGGCTCTTGGAGACGATCTTGAATTGGAGGAGGACTTCATCCGGAAATCAGGTTAATTAATTTCGACAACTGCAATTGGAAATCGGGAGCACTTTCTTAATTTGATCACAAAAGGACCTTCTAGAATAAGAGATAGTTTTATATCATTTCCCACAGAACAATTTAAAATATGTACTAAGGAATGTTATTTTTGGCAATTATATAATTGGACTTTTGTATAACTTACAACATTTTTAACATTTATGTAACTTAAAACATTTTTTTTTTAATCATAAGAGATAGTTCTATCTAGAATAAGAGATATCTACATACAATTCCAGGTAATTTCATATAATTTCACTGAGAACAGTTTAAAACATAAACTAAGAAACGTTATTTTTGGTAATTATATAACTGGACATATTTATATAACTTAGAATATTTTTAACATTTATGTAAATTACAGCATTTTTTCTTAATTATAAGAGATAGTTCAATCTAGAATAAGAGATATCTACACACAATACCAGGTAATTTCATACAATTTCACTGAGAACAGTTTAAAACATAAACTAAGAAACGTCATTTTTGGTAATTATATAACTGGACATATTTATATAACTTAGAATATTTTTAACATTTATGTAAATTACAACATTTTTTCTTAATTATAAGAGATAGTTCTATCTAGAATAAGAGATATCTACAATAGGAGGTAATTTCATATCATTTCAATCAGAATAGTTTAAAACATGAATTATGAAACATGATTTTTGGCAATTATATAACAGGACATTTATATATATCTTACATTTTTCTTAGTTAAATATTAATTAATAAAATTTATAGGATATTAAAAATTTCTAAATAAATATAATTGATTAATAGTAATAAATATCAGATGTAAAAAGAATACTTGTGAATATGATTATCTAGTTAAAAATATTATTATGTAGATATTTTTATGGAAAGGCATACATTTTACCACAAAATTAATAAAAAAGTGATAAAACTAATAATTAGTGTGGAATTTAAAAAAAAGTTTTTCTAACTGTAATAAAAGTTCAATTACTTATTTCCAAATATTCCATTTTTGCTCGTTTGTTAATTCATCCTATTTGATACCTCGTAGATGGCAACATGACGAGCTGAGGCCGTGGTAAGATATTATAATATTCGTAGTGTAAATTGCCTACTGGGAAGACTTTTCATACAGAGTAGGTCATATTCATGTGCGGCAAAGGAGGAATCTGGGAAAACTTCCAAGCATGCACATCTTCTAGCGTGGACAGAAAGGCAACCTTTGTTTGCCAGACTCATATTGCCTAGAGCATAGGTTCCCAAAGTGGTCCAGGTGGAACCCCAGGGGTCCATAGGAGATCACACGGGGGTCCACGTAGACATGAAAAGAAAACAGGGGTTCACAAGTTGTAAGTCGGGGTCCACGAAAAAGTTTCTGGTTTTCATAATGAAGAGCAAACATTTTGGCTTGGATTCACCTATCAACGTAGGCAGGTAGGTATTGGTAGGTATTCTTATTCAAAAGGTAGGTGCTCAAAAATATTCGAGATTCAGTTCAAACACAGAATTGAATAGAACAATAGATAAAAGTACAAGTGTACACCACATGTCGAGACTTGCAAAGTGCCGCCCGTGCGCCGTCTCATTAAAAGTATGACTATCTTTTACTGCTGATTTGCATTTCAGAGTTCATTGTTGATTTTTTGTCAACTGTTGATTGTCTGTAATAATAAATGTTTATAATTTTGTATAACCACAAATAGGACACATGAAAATGTGCTACTTTTTTTACTTTCTTAACACCCCCAATTTAGGGTGACATTTTTTAAGAGTTTTGGGAATACAGTAGGAATGCAACAGCAGGGGGTCTATCGAAAATAGTATAACCTTGAAAGTGGTCCACGAGAAAAAATAGTTTGGGAACCCATGGCCTAGAGTGAAAGATCTCGGGCTCTATCCCAGCCCCTGTTGAATAATGGGAGATGGATATTATGCTTTTACCTTCTCCATGCACGTCTGTAGCCTGGGTGCTAGCTAGTTTTCGGGGTTTTATCCCTTGTGATACATGAATACAGTTCACTGGGTATGAAAATCTTTCGTGAGGCAGTTTGTGAAAAATGCATTAAAATTCCTATTAGCTTTAAGCCGTTAGGCTGTCGACTACATGATTTCAAACGTCATCTCCCATTGTCTAACAGTAGCTAGTATAGAACTTGGGACTTTTCATTCTCAATAGCGTTGTCTTATTACTACTCCTATAAACCCGTATTCACTGCATTTGAAATTACTTTGAAAATAAGATGATAACACCTTTTAATTATTTTATGTATTGCATTGCATAATACACGCATAACACATTAAAAACATCAATTCATTCTATATATCAATTGCGCTTGTAGATATAAATTCGTCGTACTCAGTCGATTGTTATATCTTATCAAATTAATTACCTTTGAAGATAAGATGCATAACACAATGCGAAAGGGAATCTATCTTACATAAACAACTGTTTCTAAGTATAAATCCGTTGTATTTTATTAACTATAATATCTCGTCCAAATAATTATTACATTTGAAGATGATAAAACGCATAACACACTGAAGAAGGTAAATCTTTATATTAATTACTGTTTTTTTCTTTTGATTTTGGTATATATATATGTATATTGTCCAATTAATAAGGGATTTTGAATCGATTAAGATATAGACTAAGAAAGACGCATAGAATATTGAGAACATAAATCTATTCTACATCAAATACGGCTTACAAGTTGTTGTTGTTGTCGTGTGCCAGCCACAGGCTGGCAATATGGGGTGCGCTGCTCCACTTTTCCAGCTGAACCAAAGTTTGGTGTGGAGTCCGACTTCCTCAGTACACACGTACTATAGGGACCCGTTTATAGGGTAGGCAACCCTTCACACCTCATTCATACAAGGAAAGGACAAAGACAGGATGGATAGAGAGAGAAAGTACATCCATGCCCGAATCGGGATTCGAAACCAGGACATCCCTATCCGCAGTCAGACACGCTGACCACAAGACAAGTTGGGCGGAACGGCTTACAACTATAAATTCGTTTTTCTTTTTGATTGCAATATTTGATTAAAATTAAATATGTGATTTGAAAATGGTAACCTAAAGGCATTTTATGAATAATTTAGAAAGTTAACTGTGGGGGATTTGGACATTTACAAATTCTGTTTCTAAACTCATAAAAAAAAGTTCATTTGTAAATCATGTACATTACGAGAATTTTCCAAGAAGAAAATTAAAATTAAGGATATATTTGAATAGGCAATGAAAATATATATAAGATTAGTTCTAATTCTATAGAATTGGCCTTATTCAGAACTATGAACCTCAATTTTCAAATGTAATTTTAAGATTTCTTTCCATTCGTACAAAAAAAAAATCATTAAAATTTCTGAAATCTACGAGAAAAAGAATCGAAACCACAATTCTTCCATGCTGTCTAAACTGTCAACTTAATCTTCTTTATCCTGTCAAGAAAAAAATCAAACAAACCCGATAAAAACAAAAATTCCGAATTCCCATCCTTTTCCGAAAAATACTTCTTTCTGTAAATAGAATTTGGTCAATCAACAGCAGCGCCCTACCGTGGCGTTTAAGTGCGATTGACAATGATAAGTGGACACAAAAGTCTGTGGCCAGAAATTTCGGTGGAAGAGCCCTCTTGGCGAAATGGAGTGGCGGCTCCCAATTCAATTGGCAACTTGCCGACATGACCCGACTCTCAAACAGATGAGGTCAATTTATTCTGTTATTTCTCCCACTTCACATTGGCGGTTTTTGTTCCAGCTAAGCAGAGATGAAGTGCTGCCTCTAACAAATCCTCTCTCTGAATGACTTGGCACACACACGGTGGCGAATTATGGTGATGTAAATTTCATATCTCTCCGGATTCCAATTAATTATTGAAGCTGTTTACTGCATTCTAGTTTCCAGATAAGGAACTGTTATAAGATGTCTCTTAACTACTTACAGTTAAACAGCAAGAAAGAGGTTAATTTCCTACTAGCAAAGAAAAGTAGCAGTTTTTTGTGCCTTTTAACTTGAAAGAAATCATGTACTTTTAGCAGCCAATCTTTGTCCTTGTTTAGAAAATTTGTTCCCAATTATTTGCTATATTAAAAATGTTACAGTAAACCCTACTACAACGCTGTATTCTTATAACGCGTTTTTATATTAAGCGATTTCATGTCCCTCGTATAACAGGTGGTTTCCCACACATGACGCGTTCATTCCCCATCTTATATTCCTGTACAGCGAAATTTATTATGATTTGTACAGTTCACAATCAATTTCACGTGCGTTTGCTCATTGTGCCAGTTGTGTGTTCTTATAAAATTAATTAAATATATTTAGTATTAAATTAAAGTACATTAACCTTTTAACGTTCTGCTAGCCGACTAACTTGTCTATTGGTCAGCGTCCCTGACTACGGATAAGGAGGTCCTGGATTCGAATCCCGGTTCGGGCATGGATGTACTTTCTCTCTCTCTATCTATCCTGTCTTTGTCCTTTCCTTGTATGAATGAATTGTAGGAATGGTTGCCTGCCCTATAAACGGGTACCTATGTGTGTACTGAAGAAGTCGGACTCCACACCAAAATAAGGTTCAGTTGGAAAAATGGAGCAGCGCACCCCATGTAGCCTGCCTAGCTGGCACACGACAATGAATAAATGAATGAACATTCTGCTAAAAAAAAAAGATGTCGGTGGAAAGCTATTTCAGATAGCTTCTGTAATGAATGAACATGTAATAAGTCTGTTTTTGGAATTATTTGATTCATCTGTTTTTTAGTTACATATGTACAAGTTTTTTATTTTAATGTTCTTCATTTTATTTTAATAAAAAGTGCACGTTTCGTTCATAAAGTAGTTTTTTTCCTAATATTCGATTTAAATGGCATATTAACGAGAAATGTTAAACGTGAATCATTGGTACATAAAGTTATATGAAGTCATATGAGCGCGTTTTTTGAGAATACTCGTACAACATGTTTTCCTATAATGCGGAACTAATATACCTTGTTATAGGAAGGTTTTACTGTATATTCATATCTCGTCTGTTAAAAACGTTGTATTAAATATAAAACAAGTTATGTTTAAAATATTTTAACTGCCTTTAGTACTTAAAGAAGCCATTTAACTAAAGTAATCTAAAATCAGGGTATTCTTTGTATTTAGTTAGTATTTGAAAATTGAGTTACATAGGAAGCTAAAAAATATAATGTTTATTTTCAAGAACAAAGACAATCTATGGGCATTTGAGTGACGAACCTATGCCACAACAAGGCCAGGAACTGCTACTCATTTGTCGTTACCCAGCGGGCACCTGTGAACCAAGTCACGGAGGCGAGTAGCGTTACCCGCGCCATACCACCACAAACCCATTTATAGAGTGGGCCACATTCATAACCACATCACCGAAAAGAGGACAGAGAAACACAGAGAGAACAGAGAAGGAAAGAAACATCCATGCCCGAACCGGGATTCGAACCCGGGACCCACAGCTCAGGAGTCAGGAACGCTAACCATTCAGCCATCGGTCGGCCGATGCTATTGTACCAATAACACCCAATGGATGTTATTGATATAAAATCTATTTTTAATCAAATAGTTTTGTAATTATTTGTCAGGTGTAAAGTTAAGATAAAATATTAGCGCTCAGAAGTTCATAAGTAATTCACATGAAAGAAGTTTTCATTAAAGTAATGTTTAGAAACAAAGTAAAATATTTGTTTCTAAACATTATGATTATGTTGTCAGGAAAGTTCGTGCCGAGTTTCAATAGGTAGGGAGAGAAGAGACCTGAATCCGAATATGTGTTCCAAATGTGTTATCTGAATATGTGTTCATTGTCCGAAAACAAAAATCTTTCGTGTAAGAGTTCGTTGCCCGATTTGTTCGCGGTCCGAACAATTCGTTAACCGATTGTTCGGATACTATATTTCGAAAAAGTTTGATTACGATTCGTTAATATTTATCAGCTTTATGCGCTTTAAAATCCGGCAACAAATAAAGTGCATTATAGGGATTTAATGCTTTTCTTTTTCCAACAGGTCAAAAATACCACACAAACGGCAAATAAGACTTGGGCTGTTTATGGAGAAGGCTGTGTATCCGAAAGAACTGTGTGGAAGTGGTTTGCTAGGTTTAAAGCTTTTAATAATTCTCTTCAACTGCATTTCTGTTGCCTCAACCCTCTTCAACATCGACCCCAACTGCTGCCATGACACCCTTTATACGGAAAAAACTGAAGATGTGGCCAGGGCAGTGCTCCATGACTTTGGTCCCATATGACTTGTTTTCTTTTTACCTTTTTTTTTTGCACTTGTCACACGACAACAACAACAAAAAGCTTTAAATTTCGGTTTTGAAGTTCAATAACGCTTAAGTAGGCCGTCCACCAAAGACGAAGATCTGATTGAAGCAGAAATCGAGAATAAGCCACGCTTAACTTTATGTCAATTATCAGAAACGCTAAATAAATTAAAATCAACGTTTCACGATCATACTGTGAAATTTTCCTGCGTAAACCGTCTTGATGTTCGGGTTCCGCGCAATTTAATGGTGAAAAATCTGTTGGATCGCATCTCCATTTGCAACTTGCTTTGCAAACGCAACAAGGAGACACCATTTCTGAAGCAATTAGAGACAAGGGATGAAAATGGATAATTTATAAAAATATTCAGCTTAAATGTTCTTGGGGTAAGCGTGGTGAACAACTTTTAGTCCCCCCAAAAGCCAGTCTTCATTCAAAGAAGGCGATGTTCTGTGTTGGGTGGGATTGGAAAGGATCGTTTATGATAAGCTTTTACTAAATAATGAAAGAATAAATTCGGAAAAGTATTGCTCTCAATCAGAGAAATTGAAGACAGAAATCGAACAAAAACGTTCAGAAATAGTGAATCAGAAGAGCATCGTATTTCATCAGGACAATGCCCGACTTCATGTGTCTTTGACAATTCGGCAAAAATTGTTGGTGCTTGTTTGGGATATTTTTTACCCCATCTACCATATTCCCCAGACTTTGCGCCCTCAGATTTCTCCATGATTTCAACTCTTTATTAGAGATAAAAACTCATTTAAACAAAATTTTTTTTGCAAAAAAAAAAAAAAAAAAAAAAAAAAACTGAGAAGTTCTGGAAGGACGAAAATCTCAAGTTTCATTAAAGATGGAGAAAGGTTGTGGAACAGAGAGAGAAATTCGTATCTATATAATTTAATGAATAAATACCTAAATTTAAAAGACCTGCTTTTCAATTTTCCTTAAAAATCAACATGAACTTTGCGGACAACTTTACTATAGGTCTTTAAGAATCTGCTATGTGCATTATTATTGAAATTTATGTAATAATATTAAAAAGTAATTAATTGTTATTAAGAAATGAAAAATTTTACGATTTTTGTAATAATTAGGCTTTAGAAACTAACATCATTGGGTTATAATACAGACTGCTACTAATCTAAAGAATAGTTCACACTATTGATAAAGGTCTACATTAACTTCTAAGCCACATCAGTGTAATCAATTCCCATTTACTTAAGCAGTTTAATTAATTATAAAAATAATAGGATATCGCCTGTGTGTGTGTGTTTGTTACATATTTTTACATTATATTATTAATTGCAATGAACTAATTACACAAATTTGAAGTATAGTACCAACAGCCAAATATATCTCTTTAAAATCTTGACATTTTCTATAAGTTGTTTTGTTTCAGTATGTTTAATTTTTTAAAAGTCATTAAGAATCTAAAGCTATAAATAGATGTCAAAATTCTCGATTATTTTCTATATTGGTATATGAACAGTGTAAACACAGAGGATTAAATTATCAAAAATAATCTAAAATACATTAATTTAAGTTATTAAATTTTATAGTTTATAAATAAATAAATCAGAGTATAAAAGTGTGATGACATTTTTTGTATTACAGTACTATAATTTATATTTTTTTCCAATGGCGGGCACAAGAGGGTTGAACCCTATGCCACAACAAGGCCAGTAACTGCTACTCATTTGTCGTAACCCAGCGGGCACCTTGTAGCGTTACCCGCGCCATACCACCACAAACCCGTTTATAGGGCGGGTGACATTCATACAATATCACAGAAGAAAGGACAGAGAAACACAGAGAGAACAGAGAAAGAAAGTAACATCCACGCCTGAACCGAGATTCGAACCCGGGACCCACAGCTCAGGAATCAGGAGCGCTAACCACTCAGCCATCGGTCGGCACTATAACTTAAATTAATTAGTGGATTTTACTGTATTTCTCGATCAATTTTAAAAATAAATTAGCTTATTAAAAATCATTACTTTGCAATTATACAATAATGAACTAATAAAAATTATATTTATATTACTAAATTTGGTACTTTTCGATTGAACCCCTGCTTTTGATCCTAAAGGAATAACATGTTTTTTACGGAGAAGCGAAAATAATATAACGTAGATACGATGATTTTATTGGTTCAAAATTTTATTTGAAATTTAATATACCCTTAATTTATTTTAATTATTTTTTGCAAAAATTGACTAAAAAGTGATAAACAATGGTAAACAAGTTAAAACTAACTGATGCAAAAGATTGCTTGGTGATAATTTTGTCAGCTAAAAGAAGAATTACGGTTACAAATAGCCAACCGCAAAAGACTACTAAATACAGCAAAATTTAATTTTGTGTCATTGAGAAAAAGGTAATATTACATTACACTTACCGATACCGGTAATATTACATTACACTTCGATCACCATTGCGATTGCAAGCAGTTTCTGCCAGAAATGAACATTGGCACTTAAATAGGTTTTCTCATTAAATGATAATTGTTTAGTTTATGACATGTAAATGTTGTTACTAATGACACTTGGACAAGCCAAGCTCGCTATGCCTTTAATGAATTTAAGTGAACTGGGAGCGTCTTTCGTTTTAATCAGAGCACCATGAAGGTGAAAGTACGACTTTGCTCTACACACATGCCATAGGTACCCGTTTATAAGGTAGGCAACCATTCACACCTCATTCATACAAGGAAAGGACAATACAGGATAGATAGAGAGAGAAGGTACATCCATGCCCGAACCAGGATTCGAAGCCAGGACCTCCTTATCCCCAGTCAGGCACACTGACCACTAGACAAGATGGGCGACAACAATACATGATGCAAATGGAATATTTATGACAATTATTTAAGAGTTTATTCTTTACCGTTACGGTGATTAACAAAAGCGGGGTTTTAATGGTAAAGTACCCTAAATTTACATAATGAAATTACTAATACACGAAATGTAATACTCAATAATTTAGTAAAAATTATAATTTCAAGGAAATCTATTTTATTTTGTATTAATATTTGCTATCTTCAATGTTTTGTATTTCAATTGAAGTATCATATTTTATATTACATATATTTCGTTTTGCTTTTTCAGTTTAACAGCAACACAAAAATTTATTTTATAGGCTTTTATACTTCATATTGTACAACATTTAGTGAATCCTGATTGTCATTTTCTTTACACAAGGTCAATTCATTTGGGACTCAAAATGGATTCCAAATCATATCAAAAATTCAGGATATATGTTGAATTTAGGAACTGCTAAATTGATATATTTGGATACGCTACATGGTTGGGATATTTGTAAACTGTATCCATAACTTTATAATTTATATTGCATATCAATTATAACCTTTCTTCCGGTTATTAAAGATATAATATAACACAACAAAAAAAATACATACCCCTAAGTGTATCAACTGATAATCTAGAAAAGTTTTATTGTTGTTGTAGTTTAAGCAATGACAAAGTAATGAGACCAAAAACTGATTTAAAGTGAGGAGCTATTATTTCAAACATCCGAGAAATGCAAAACTAAATGTTGTTGTTGGCTTATCCTCTTTAAAGATCTGACATTTGTCAGATCAACTCCAATAAATTGTTGACAGTTAGAAAGTCAATGACTTGCAGAGGATCTGAGGATAAATCCTGCCGGGAAAGTCCGATGCAATCCAGAATATGTTTCTGTGAGGCTGGATGATTACAGAATTTTTTACAATTAGGATAATGTTTTGTACCACGTTCAAAAGATAAACATTTTAGGTGTCCTCTTGAGAATCTGGCCAAGGCAGTTTGAGATATTCGGTCACATTTTATTTCCAGAAGAGTTCCAGGAGATATTCCAGAATGCCATTAGTGTAAATCCAGAATATATTTCGATGAGGCTGGATGGTTACAGAATTTTTTACAATTAGGGTAATGTTTTGTACCACGTTCAAAAGATAAACATTTTAGATGTCCTCTTGAGAATCTGGCCAAGGCAGTTTGAGATATTCGGTCACATTTTATTTCCAGAAGAGTTCCAGGAGATATTCCAGAATACCATTAGTGTAAATCCAGAATATGTTTCGATGAGGCTGGATGGTTACAGAATTTTTTAGAATTAGGATAATGTTTTGTACCACGTTCAAAAGAAAAACATTTTAGATGTCCTCTTGAGAATCTGGCCAAGGCAGTTTGAGATTTTCAATCACATTTTATTTCCAGAAGTGTTCCAGGAGATGTTCCAGAATACCATTAGTGTAAATCCAGAATATGTTTCGATGAGGCTGGATGGTTAAAGAATTTTTTACAATTAGGATAATGTTTTGTACCACGTTCAAACGATAAACATTTTAGATGTCCTCTTGAGAATCTGGCCAAGGCAGTTTGAGATATTCGGTCACATTTTATTTCCAGAAGAGTTCCAGGAGATGTTCCAGAATATTATTAGTGTGAATCCAGAATATGTTTCGGTGAGGCTGGATGGTCACAGAATTTTTGACAATAAGGATAATTTTTTGTACCACGTTCAAACGATAAACATTTTAGATGTCCTCTTGAGAATCTGGCCAAGGCAGTTTGAGATTTTCAGTCACATTTTATTTCCAGAAGTGTTCCAGGAGATGTTCCAGAATACCATTAGTGTGAATCCAGAATATGTTTCGGTGAGGCTGGATGGTTACAGAATTTTTTACAATTAGGATAATGTTTTGTACCACGTTCAAACGATAAACATTTTAGATGTCCTCTTGAGAATCTGGCCAAGGCAGTTTGAGATTTTCAGTCACATTTTATTTCCAGAAGTGTTCCAGGAGATGTTCCAGAATACCATTAGAGTGAATCCAGAATATGTTTCGGTGAGGCTGGATAGTCACAGCATTTTTTACAAGCGGGATAAATTTTTGTACCATGTCCTTACCCCCTCAAGTCCCGCACGTCGTCTCAAAGTCGGCGAGGGGGTGTACCTGGACGGAATGGACAAAGTACGTCGGGAGAGAATTCTCCTGGCAGGGTTACCCAAGACGTGAAGGCCGTCTCATTACGCACAGCTAAGACCTGCAGGCAATGAAGCAGAGACAGACTTCTACCTTTGGATCGTCCATGGTTGCTTCAGACCTCGGTCAAACAGAAGCTGCACATTACCTCCTCCATATGACATTGTTGACAAAACTAAATAAGTATACAATACACATAGTCCTTTTCAGCACAATTATCTTCGATTTGGTCAAGGAGGATTAATGGGATTTCCGCTCTTCTAAGTTATGAAAAGAGCACATAAAGTAATCTAAATAATAATTAATAAAGTAATCTAAATAAATCTAAATAAATTCTACTATCCTAAACATTAAAGCTCCCAAGAAGTAGTCTTCGACTTCTGTGTTGGCACAGTTTGTCCTTTTTTGCAGCTTGCACCAGAAAACCCAACCAACCAACCATCGAATTCTGTGTTCTGAAGTCAGATTTGCCTTATTAAGCAGAGCCAAGCTTTAATTAAATGCTTTGAGCCCTGGTCTTTAGTCCTATAGTCCCTGATTTCAACTCAAGACTGAATTTTTGCAATGTTTAGAATCCAATAATTATAGTTACTGATTGATTTGCCTCATATATAAATAAAGCTGACCCTATAATAACAAGAAGATTAACAAGGCTCACCGTGGTCTTGCAACAAGAACTATCTTTTCAGTGTCAAAGGTCCTGGTTTGGTACTCATTTCATACTTATTTGCTATTGAACAACAGAAGAAATCGGTAGCATCTCGTCTTTGTGGTTGCACATCTGTCGAAATAGATCTTTGAGAATTTTCCGAGTTTCCTCCCTTGCAACTGGTTCAGAAAGCTCCCAATGTCCTTCTAGAAGTCAGTAACATGCAATGGATGCTTAAGATCTGTAAAATAATTTTCTGATGCTAAACTCTTCGTTTCATGGTATCAAAATCTATTCTCAGCCCAATGGATATCGGGATTAAGCCATTATGGTATTCATAATTCAGGAACTAAATAAAAGAGCACTGACAGCATTATTTGTTTTGGAAATGAGTATCTGATTTAAAACTCGACTGATTCGTTGGATATGTTTCATATTTTCTTTTTATATTCATTTTGTTTAAATTTTTTCTCGAAATAAACTGAAATATAGGGAGAAATGACTTTTATAGGAAATATTCTGTTAATTGCTTTAAACTATTCAGTTAATTATAGCATTTTCTGTTTCGTGATTTTTATGAAAATACTTTATTATTATGCACAATATTGCATTTTATGTTAATTATAATATTTACTATAATTATAGTAATTATAGTACCATTACTTATTAATAATTTCTTTCTTAATTGGAAACTCAATAAATCCAAGTACTGAAATGAAAACATATAGGATATTTAAACTAATAAAGTTACTAGATTTAAATGGAAAAGATTAAATTCTTATTTATATTTAAATTAAATGATACATTAAATTAGTCATGAATTATCATAGAAAGGACCAAATCATAAAGTTGCGAGAATGCAGAATTTGAGCTGATAGTAGCACTAAAAAAAAGCCAAGATTAATATAGTACATTTGAGGCACCATTAAAACGATGATTTCACTCTTTTAGTGAAATATCAGTAAATTATCTCAACATTAATCTCGATTTTAAAGAAGAAAAAAAATTAGATTCTTTAAAAAATATTACTATACATGGGAAAAGAGAAGTTGTCATTGCTACAGACAGAAAATCAAATATAAAAAGTAACTGGAAAGAATTTCGTAGTATTGTGAAATATCAAATAATCCAGTTTATTTTTTAACCATAAGGTGGTTGTTTTTTTCGGTGAAAATGTGCTTTGAGTCCCCTGCTTGGCGCATTTTCAAAAATTCGCCAACTGGCAAGTTTTTGCGTGTTGTCTCGCTGATTGGAATGTTCTGAAAGACACTACGCAAAAAAGTCGTTTCTATGTCGACGAAACCGAAATCCGTGTTTTTAACGAATTTCACCGTTGGTATGGCAACGAAAACAAAAACAATGGTTTTTTTACGAATTGTATAACAAAAAATACACTACAATATGGAGAAAAATTATCATATTTTTTAAAATTAATAAATAAAATACACAGAAACATAAATAACTCACGTACTACCTCCAGGGCAAATCCAACAGTAATAAAAAGTCTTGCATCGAATTTTAAATTCTACGGTTATTTCAAAATCAAAATAATTAGCGACCAATAGGAATACTGAAACAAAGTAGTTGTTAATGAGCATGCGCCACAAGGAGTGCATTTAGGAGGAAATTGCCAGGGTTACCACGCTTGGAGCGTCTATCGCCCATTTGGCAAGAAAGGGGTACCCAAACCACAGATTAACCTTTTTTTCTTTCCAATTGAAGTCATGACTACGCCACTTTCTTATAATTCTCATTGGTTTAAAATATCCATGACGTCAGATAACGTTTCATCCACGTCACATATAATTAATTCGGACATCGTACTGAGACACCGTCGCAAATCTGACTTGTCGATGAATTTTTTGCTGCAAACAAGGCAAATTTCAGCATCGAATATCTGCGAATAGTGTCGAATTTCATTTTGTTAATAAAACAATTTCTTATATAAAGACCAAAGCATCGTTTTGAAAAGCCGTTTTCCATTGATTCAAGCCATTAGCACGTTAACAGTAGAACCGAAGAAAAAGCAAAATGAAAGAAGACAAGACAAAACTTTCACTTAATGGTTAGTTTAAATCGGCAAGGAACAATTAAAAATTTTAAAAATTTCATTAATTAATAGAATTTTAAATTAATAATTACAACATTTGTAAGCAATCTCTTTTAAATCTTAAAACTAATGCCTTGCTTACGCCAACATTAAAAATTTTCTTTTCTTTATTTATGTTGTTGTTGTTGTTGTCTTGTCCCAGCCAGGCTGACAATATGGGGTGCGCTGCTCCACTTTTCCAACTGAACAATATTTTGGTATGGAGTCCGACTTCCTCAGTACACACATGCCATAGGGACCCGTTTATAGGGTAGGCAACCATTCACCTCATTCATACAAGGAAGGGACGAAGACAGGATAGACAGAGAGAGGAAATACATCCGTGCCCGAACCGAGATTCGAACCCAGGACCTCCTTATCCGCAGTCAGGCACACTGACCACTAGACAAATTGGGCGGCAATCTATGGAATATGTTGTCTTTATACATGACATTATCAATTAATCTGAGCAATCATAAGCACAAAATTTTGTATTGAAATAAACATAATATTAATTTTGGAGTAAATATTTCTCTTTTCCAATGAGATAGTTACTATTTACTGCAACTTTTATTCTTATTTTTATAATAAATTGGTATAGTATTCCCTTTTGTCTAGTGGTTAGGGTATCAGCCTTCAGTCCGGAAGGACGAAGTTCGATTCCCAATGTCGCCAAAGACACATCGAGTACATGTGATGTATGTTCTCGTTAAAACAGTGGAATCGCGTAAGTCCTATGATCGGTCTGTGAGCAGTTAACATTGGGTGTAATGATCTGGAGAAAATTTCCTCCGCCTACAGATCAATGTCAAAATTGAAGGTGTGGATCCTCTGGCGGTGCCATCTATCGGAGGAGTTTAGAGAAAAGTCGTACTTTCACCTTTGTGATGCTCTGTTTAAACGAAATACGTACCTTACTGATTTAAATTCCCTAAACCAACGACATAGCGAGTTCGGCTTGTCCAAGTGTCATAAGTAAATACAACAATATTCAATTTGAAATTGATCCTTTTTTCATATTGATTCTAATATGAGTTTAAAATTCAAATACAATAAATAATTTTTAATAATAAAAGAGAATATCCTACTGTGTTCTGTCCTATTTTTTGGTTTTATTCTCACCTAAGTGATTTAAAGATTTGAGACAAATTCATGAAATTGGAAAATTTATTAGGATTTAAAGTCAGGTAGAAAAACTGTGGTTCCCACTCCATTTATTTAGATATATTTTGTGAAATTTAACTATTTCACAAAAAATATCTTAAACAAAACGACTAATATAAAATTCCAAAAAAATTTCTCGATATTTGTGATAAATTTTTATTTAAAATTTTAATCTTTGTTGTTTTATTTCCCGATGAATTGTTAAATTTTTTAATTCCTGTTTAAGAAAATTTTCCATTTACCAATTTAAAAAAAGGAAAATTTTAAAATTAATCTGTTGTTAGAGAGGTGCAATCAAAATCAATTAAAATTTAATTGAATGGAACATTTTTATTAAAATTTAAAGTACTATAACTTCATAAATCATGAAAAATTTTAAAAATTAAAAGTTTTGTTTATAATAAAATTATGACAGTCATTATTTTCTCCGCGATAAAATAACCTCCATTCCCAAAACGAAATAAAACCCAGAATTGAATCGAAACCTCGACGAAGTTTAGCTGAGAATCGAAAACTGTAAAATGTATTCAATTTCACCTGTTCCCCCACGGGACTGAATATTCAGCGACAGCGAGGGATGGGAGGGGAGCGAAATAAAAATTAGAACATGTGTTCCCGCCAGTGCTGAATTGGAAATGGAGCGGGGGAGGAAATGGGGAAGATAAATGCAGTTGTAAAAATTATGTGTAATACATGAAAGGAGTCACGCTCCATTAACAACTCGAACTTGTTGGATACACTTTCCCACTTTATAGAATTCATTTGTTTGCCAGATTTGGCGATTTATCACACAATTGTGTTTTTTATATACTATGAAAATGATTCAATTTCTCATACCAATTTTTAAGAAAATGAATATAAATTTAATTTTTATCAATCGATAAAATTAATAATTTTTATAATAAAATAAGTATTTCCAGCAACATTTTGTAAATTCTCATTAATTTACAAATTAATTATTCACAATAAAAATCAGCCTATATCAGTATAATTTTGAATAGTCAAAGTTTCAGTGGTGGTTGTCAAATTCTTTATTTACTTATATATATAACTTAATCTTAAGATACGTTTATAGATATTAAGTAATTTTAATCAATAAATCTTTATTAATAAATATAGATTCATGTAAAATCCTGTTATTTTCGTTTACATTGCCAAATTTGGAGAAAGTTTTATCATTATTATTTTTTTAAGAATACCAATAATTTAAGTAGCTCCAATTATTTAACAAATTATTCTTCAAGATGCTTTTGAATATTCAAAATAGAATTTGTAAGAAACTAAGTTTTTATAATCATTTATTCTTTATGTACACATATGTATAGTGTTTAATTTATATGGGAAAAAATATTAATTTTTCTTGAAATTAAATGAGATCATCCACTTTTATTGTAATACACAAAATTAAATAATTTCTTTCCATTCGTTTGAAATTAAAAAATGCAAAGAATTATAAATAAAGAAAATAAATAATATGATGTACATTTTCAAATTATATTCAATTCTTTTGATGAAAAATTTGCTATTGAATGTATTTTACCAATCGAACTAAAAGTGCAACTTTTGTAGATCAAAAAAATATTGCATTTTTGAATTGCATTAACATTTAAAAATATACATGTGCATATACATTTCAAATTACATTAATTAATGTGATTATATTTTTAAGATTTTTAAGTATTGATACATATTTTATTTGTAAAAAGAAGATTTCGTATTTTTTGTATAGAAATACCATTCAGCTGAATGCTACTTTTCCTAACAAACATTAAAGGAATAACGTCCATAACAAAATATGGAGTAAAGAATTCCAAACATTAAAGGAATAACATCTGCAACGTATCTCATTGCAGAATTTCATCTGCAATGAGATACTTGAAAATAGTTAAGTGTATTCTGTACCAGAGTGTCCAGATTTTATGAGTTAGCTTCGACCAAGTTCACACTGGAGACGGAGGGAAGGAGAAAAGTTACCCTACTTTTGAGCCAGGTAGTTTGTAGGAACCTCACTTTGTATCTTCACTGGATCTAAATGACCTTAGAAGGGATTTAAAATTTTTTTAAACAGTCAGTGGGGCTTTTAAGTTATAGGCTCAAAGGATAGAATGTACTTAAAGAAAACGTATATTAGGTTGGGGAATAAGTTCGTAGCATTTTTACCAAAGACTTTTATTTAAAACAATAATTATATCAATAAGTTAATCAATTATATATTCGCCGGCCGTTGCTGTTTACAGCCTCTTCCCAGCTCTCGACCCATTTGTTGATGCCGTTCCGCCAAAACATCACCTGATCTGGTGTCAAAAAGTTATTGAGCCAGTTTTTAAGGACCTCCTTGTTATCGAAGATAACGCCCTTCATATGGTTTGACAAGGAGCGGAAAAGACTGTAATCGGTCGGTGCAAGGTCCGGAAAATACGGCGGATGCTGAAGGATCCCCCATTCGAGCTCTTGGAATGCGGCTTTGACGACTTGTGCAACATGGGGCCTGGCGTTGTCATGAAGGAGTATGATTTGATCATGACGCGCGCGCGACCAGGTCTTTTCAGTCGAATAGCCTCATTCGCACGTTGTAGCTGGGCAATGTAGAGCTTTTTCTTGACTGTGTCATTCTTTTCCCAGTGCACCAAGATGTCCTTAAAAACTGGCTCAACAATTTCTTTGATACTAGACCAGGTGATTTTTGGGGGAACGGCATCCACAAATTGATCGAGAGTTGGGAAGAGGTTGTAAACAGTAACGGCGAATATATAATTGATTAACTTATTGATATAATTATTGTTTTTTGTTTAAATAAAAGTCTTTGGTAAAAACGCTACGAACTTATTCCCCAACCTAATAGATATGCTTTTATCGAAAACAACATAGTAATTTTAATGACTACTTCTCTAAAATAGGCGGTGTAGTTTTCTGTAGTTATTTTCGATTGGTTATTTAGGCTCTTGGATATCAACACCAACCACATGGGTGGTGATTGTTTATAGACTCACTGAAAATAAGTTTAAAGGCTGTATTACTGTTTTTGTTTTACTTATGACACTTGGACGAGCCAAGCTCGCTATGCTTTGGCAATTAAGCCAATAGGGAGCGTCTTTTGTTTTAATTAGAGCACCATGAAGGTGAAAGTACGACTTTGCTTTTTTTTAAAAACCTGCGATAGATGGCACCATCAGAGAATCCACTTCCTCCATTTTGGCATTGATCTGAAGGGAGAGTAGATTTCTCCAGACCATTGCACCCATGGTAACTGCTCAACGACCGACCACAGGACTTTCGATTCCACAGATTTAACGAGCACGTATATCGCATGTACTCGGTGGGTCTTTGCCGGCATTGGGAATCGAACCCCGTCCTTCAGGTTAGAAGGCCAATACCCTAACCTCTAGGCTACCACGGACTACATATATATAATGAAAAATAAATTACCATCAATACCTGTCACGCATGCTAATGATATGAAAGAAACATGAAAATATGAAACTGTTGTTAGTATGAATTCAGTACATTAAATATAACTTGAATGTTTAAGGTGAGTTAAAAGTAATAGCTTTATTCTTAAGTTTGTAACTTGGAAACACAATTTATTTTGCATTATTTGTGAATGGAATAGCAGGAATTGGAAATCTCATTTCATATGAAAATAGTGATCTTAACGTGAATCTCTAAATTTCTGGACATAAAAATGTATCAAATTCGTCTTTAGTGGTTCCAGAAAAGGTGTTTTTATCTCTAATGCATATAATACTGGGGCTGTTGAAAATATTGTTAAAGTTGTAGACAAAAGTTTTGCTGCCTTTATGTATCTGAAATCAAAACTTCCAAAAATAACTGATGCAAAATTTAAGGAGAGAATTTTTTTTTTCGTGTGACTATAAATAAGATTAAACGCATCCCAAGATTGAACATTCCTTGGCATTGCTGAATCCATCGGAAAACATGGCGTGGAAATCATTCAAAAATGTTTATTGTCGATTTCGTGGCAATCATAAAGAAGAAAACTATCTGGAAATGATGAGTGATCTTCTGACTTCATACAAAGGAATGTGCTTTAAGATGCCTTTATAAAATAATTTTTGGCCTCCCATTTAAACTTTTTACCTGAAGATCTTGCTGCCCAACATGTCTAGTGGTCAGCGTGTCTGACTGCGGATAGGGATGTCCTGGGTTCGAATCCCGGTTCGGACATGGATGTACTTTCTCTCTCTATCTATCCTGTCTTTGTCCTTTCCTTGTATGAATGTGGAGCGAATGGTTACCTACCCTATAAACGGGTACCTATGGCATGTGTGTACTGAGGAAGTCCGACTCCACACCAAAATAGGGTTCAGTTGGAAAAATGGAGCAGCGCACCCCATATTGTCAGCCTGGCTGGCACACGACAACAACAACAACCTAAAGATCTTGGAACTGTCTGTAATAGCCAAGCTGAGTGTTTTTATTGGTAAATTCCTACCATGGAAAAGAAGTACATAATCAAGTGCAGTCTCTGTATGCTGGTCAACCACTTTTGGACCATGAAGACTGGCATCCCTAACGCAATATATATCAAAAATTTAAAATATATAGATTATTAGGTAAGCCAGAATAACCAAATATTTGTCATTAAGTGTTTCCTAACCATCAACTCTTGTAGAACTTTAAAAATGTGTCACAAAAAATCTCTGCCTGATAGAGAAAGTCTGAACACATTTTCAAACTCTGCGGAGGAGATTGCTGATATTTGATATTTGTAAAAGAAAAATAAGGATTTTTTGTATGGATATATATTTATATATCACATTATAGATTACTAGCAGTTCCCCTTATTGCCTTGTAAAGCCCTTTATTAGTAGTCTATAATGCAAAAATGTCACTTGAAGAAGTATAATAATTTCATATGTTGACAAGACATGAATTCTTATATCATCTACTTGTAATAGGAATTTATATTTTTCGTTAAATTTCTCGGAATTTTTTCCTTTTATTAAGAATTATATATTCAAATTTCCATGTTTCTTTTTAATTAATTATTGTATTATTATCAAATATTTTACAACTGAGTTATTTAATCAAGTCATGTATAATTAGACCAGTAATATTAATGCACTTTATAAAGAAACACATCAAAACACAATAGTTCATATATTTAACAACATTTCATTTATTTTCATCAACTTGCATATTATTAACATGAAGTGAATAAGTTACCAGTCTGTGTGTGGGAATTTTCGGAAGATTTTTTTTAACATTTCATGAAAAATTCCAGAATCTAAAGTAAGAAAAATCCTTCCATTTCATCAACATGTTTCTTTATCATAAAAAATATTTATAGATATGCTTGTTGGTTTAATATATTTAAAAAGTTATAAGCCGACCAATTTGCCTAGTGGTCAGCGTGTCTGACTACGGATAAAGAGATCCTGGGTTCGTATCCCGGTTCGGGCATGGATGTACTTTCTCTGTCTATCCTGTCTTTGTCCTTTCCTTGTATGAATGAATTGTGAAGGGTTGCCTACCCTATAAACGGGTCCCTATGGCATGTGTGTAGAGCAAAGTCGTACTTTCACCTTCATGGTGCTCTGATTAAAATGAAAGACGCTCCCGATCGACTTAATTCGCATAGCATAGCGAGCTTGGCTTGTCCAAAGTGTCATTAGTAAACAACAACAAAATGTTATAAAAAATATTTATGTTTAATATTTTAAAACAATTAGGTAGACTGAATATATATCTAAATATAAATAACTGTTAAAAAATATATAATTTAGTTAACAAGCTGTAACAAATTTAACTAAAGATTTTTCGTAATTTAAATTTGGCACCAAATTTGGCGAATTCGAGTAACCCTGGCGGATATAACCCCGAAAAAGCTTCAGCCGACTGGGAACTAACTTTCCACTGATCAAAAGTATCATCAGAAGCAATGGGCACTCAATTAGCAGTAGCGGGGCCTACGCCCCATTGACTGCGCGCGCCCCCACCGCGCAAACAGGGCGCCGGCTCGCCTTTTGTTTGCGCTTCGCTTTTTGGTTATTTATGAATTATTTAGACTGTCGCTCGTAAATCGTTTATGCCGTAGCTACTCCCACGTTTGTTTCGAAAAGCTACCTGGTTGCTGTTGCGGTCAATTACTTAATGAGTCTACTGTTCTTTTCCTGCTCTCCTGGGGCGCACTCAACAGATTGTGGCCGGCAGACTAGAGATTATGTTTCGAGGGCAACATAGTCTGATAATGTACACCTAAGTAATAGATTGTTGACTAGATGGGTTGGTCTATACATCGGGGAGTTTTAGTGATGAGTTATGAAATAAATAAATAATAATGTAGGTCCTCGTATCTGTGAAATGAGAAGGTTTATAAAAACGCGGTAAATGAAATTGACAAACGACGATTGATTTTTCGAGGATTAAAAATTTTCATAACTTAATCCAAGCCAAGATATATTTTTTAATGAATTAAAAAGTATTAAGATATGTTTGATATATCGAAGCGAGAGAGACAAAAATTTAACAGTTGACTTATTTATTAATTTTATTAAATTTTAATTCTGCTAATCGTCTCAATAAATTTGTATGGAATTAGTAGTTATTTTTCAAAGAATATTTTACGCTTTCATATTTTATATGTAATAGGGAGTTAATTAAAAGTAAATTAAATGATAATTAAAATAATAATTAAAATTAAATATTAAATTAAATAAAAAAATTAAAATTAAAGCCCAAATATATTGATGAATTTGGTTAAATTATTATTATTATTATTGCTTTGTAATTTTTATAACAACCATGTATTTAAAATAAATGATAAAATTCGATAGTATTTTGAATTCAAGAATTAGTTAATATGAAAAGAAAAGGTAATATAATCAATTTATTGAAATAGAATTATTATAAGTATGTTTTCCGACATTTATTATACCTTGAAGGAGAAAACAAATTTACAGAAAGATTGGTAGAAACTTTATCAATCCTACAAGAGATGGTGTTTCAGTTGTCAATTTTAACAATTTCTCATGAAATTCATTTCTGTTTGTGTACAAACAGCTAAACTCAGTTTGATACTAAGTTTTGGTGATTAAAATTCTGGGCTATAATTGATATTTTAGTGTGAACTAGGAGTAAAGATTATTGGATGGAATTTGAAGAAAACTAGTTAGTATAATTTAAAGCTAAACAAATTTGTGAACATTTACAATTTTGAGTAAAATTACTTTAAAAGTCAGAGAATTTCGAAAACATCATTGACATCTCAATAATTTAAATTTATGGCTAATTATAATCCATCTCTTCTTGCTTTTGTATCCACAATCAAGATGGAGATAGTTAAAGCAACTTTTTTTTTACTCTTTAGTGGGAAAAATAAAACTGGCTTCAGAATAATAATTTGAATTAGCGCTGGGAACAGGGAAGTGGTTTTCTACCAAACACGTTTCATTGGTATAAATCTTTCGAATTAATAATATTACTTTCCTTCAATGAAATTGAATTATTCTCAACCTTACCTGTGACATCATGCTGAACAAATAATATTGCGGTGGAAAATCTGTAAGCATTTTAGCCGAAATGAAACAATACAAATTATCAAGTGTTGCAAACAAATCATTTTTATAGCCATAGAATCTTCTCTAATACTGCACTTCCATTTTTGTCTTATGTTGTTGTTGTTGTTACTTATGACACTTGGACAAGCCAAGCTCGCTATGCCTTTTGGCTATGCGAATTTAAGTCGAAGGGGGACGTCTTTCGTTTTAATTAGAGCACCATGTAGGTGAAAGTACGACTTTACTCTACACACATGCCATAGAGACCCGTTTATAGGGTAGGCAACCATTCACACCTCATTCATACAAGGAAAAGACAAAGACAGGATAGATAGAGAGAAAGTACATCCATGCCCAAGCCAGGATTCGAACCCAAGACCTCCTTATCCGCAGTCAGGCACGCTGACCACTAGACAAGTTGGTCGGCATTTTTGTCTTATAAATTTATTATGTAAATGATTTAAGCTTATGTATTCATAAAAATGTCTTGATTTTACGTTGAGTAAATGTTTCAATATCTGATTCGAACAAGCTTTTGAATAAATACTCCAAGAGCAAACAGATAATGGAACTGATTCCAGTTTTGGTTTCTTTCTGGTTAATGGGTTTCTTTCTTTTAAGAAATAGCAAATATTCAATTTTTTTTATCTTAAATCTGTTAATTTCATTTTTTATCAAATGTAACATGAAAATTTTGCATTGATATTTTGAAATTAAGCTAGTCTCAACTTTACCCAGGATTATAGTGATAAAAAGTTGCTACCATTAATCAATATAATAAAAGTTATTAAAAAAAACCCCTCTTATATACGTTTTTGCAAGCATAATGTTTATATGGTTTATTGTGAAAAAAACATATTTACAGTAATATAAATATTTTATCAAAGGGCGTAGACTTCATTTGCATAAAATGCTAGTGATGCTATTTGGACTAGCACTGCTTCATCAGTGATGTTTCTAAAGTATCATTGAGAATATGTTATAAGAGTCTAAATAAAAAGATAATTTAATATAAATTATATTATTTGATTGGAATTCTATCATTTAAATTGGAGATAAAGCTATTTTTTAAAGTCCATTTTGCGATTTTTAGCAAAGTATCGTAAAATCTTTTGATATATATTTAATTTTTTAATAAAATAGAACTGTTTTCTCTAGCAAAAAATTGAAGATAAGGGAATTGAATAACTAAAATTACTTGCGATGAAAGTGAAATGTAACAAAAATAGAAAAAAGTGACACTGACTTATATAATTAAATTAATATTTTACAATATTATAAAGAGGGAAAACTTTATTATTATTAAATCTATTTTGTAAATATTCAAAATATGCTTGTAAATTACAAAATCAAGATATCAATTGATTATCGATGATTTCAGCGAATGACTATCCAAATATTTCACCAAGATATAAAAATGGCAACCCTTCTTATGAATCTTTTTAGTTGTCATTTTCCACTCATCAGTGATGCCGCCATGTTGTTGCCATTAATCAAAGAATTATTCTAATTGTTATGATTTAGTTTTATTTTTGTTATAATTGATTAATAGTTTGATTAATCATTATTCTGAATGAATGTAGAATGCTCTTGTTAAGAGATTGAATCTAAAATCAAAATTTTTACACTCTATATTCCTTGAAGTGCTTAATTTTAAAAGCTACAGATTATAAATTTATATATATATATATATATATATATATATATATATATATATATATAAAATATATATATATATATATATATATATATATATATATATATATATATATATATATATATATATATATATATATATATATATATATATACATAAAAGGAGTGATACCGCCCAACTTGTCTAGTGGTCAGCGTACCTGACAGCGGACAAGGAGGTCCTGGGTTCGAATCCCGGTTCGGGCGTGGGTGCACTTTCTCTCTTTATCTATCCTGTCTTTGTCCTTTCCTTGTATGAATGAGGTGTGAATGGTTGCCTACCCTATAAACGGGTCTCTATGGCATGTGTGTACTGAGGAAGTCGGACTCCACACCTAAATACGGTTCAGTTGGAAAAGTGGAGCAGCGCACCCCATATTGCCAGTCTGGCTGGCACACGACAACAACAACAACAAAAGGAGTGATGATTTTCATACTTTAAAATAAATCTAATGTTTAAATCGTAGCAATACATTAGAAATATGGAAAAATACTGTTTAAGTGCTTTGAATTTCATTGGTAAGTAAGATAGAAACTAATAAATTGTCTGAAAACACCTGATGATGTTATTTTAAATTTGTTTATTCAATATGACCAATTATTGAAAGAAATATTTTATTCTTTATTATGGCAATAAAAATATGCATTTCGTTGATAAGGTATTTAGATATAAAGGGAGGAAATAACTTTATCCTTGCCTTTGAGATTACTGTGCTTTCTTACAAATTTTGTTATTAGTTCCTATAAACTTTGATTGAAAAATCTCACCGCTGTTCCCAAAAGGGTTTGAAATCAAGAAGGAACTAATAACATTTCTTCCTCACCCACAGTGATTCCGAATCATTTCTGCCTTCAACAATAATTTCTAAGAACGCAAAGATTGGAATTGTTTAAACTCAGTAGAAAAATAAAAGGGAAACACAAAGGAGGAAGCTAACCAACTAAATCACGAAAATAAACCAGTTCTTCCGAAGAAAAAAAAGGAAGAAGAAGAAAGGATTCTTTACCGGTCCATAAAATAAGCGAAAATAAAAAATAACCAAAGTAACAAAAAAAAAACACACAGGAAAACAATAATCTGGAAAACGCCGAAAAACTTTCCGAGACGCGATTCCGAAATTTCTAAGGCGCTTTCCTGAATCCCGTGGGTGGTTCTCCTGGTATCTTCAGGAGTAAAGTAAGTTGAGTGAGAAAAATCGCGTTTCAGATCCGGATTTTTCATTTTGATTCTGGAGAGAAGGAGGCAAAAATGAAATGCGTAACGTGGTTTAGCACATAAATGGATATCAGGGTCCTTCCGGGATTGGGACCAATTTCAACTCCCCGATCCAGGCGGATGGCCAAGATTGCCTAATACGTACTGTGTACCCATAGCCCACCCCCACCTTTTTTACGTGTATAGGATATTTTTTACGTCTTTGTACCCACGGGAATTCAGGCGCTGCCTTGGTCCATTTTAAATTTTTCCAATTTTCCCAGCATGCTTTGCGATGTAGTGCGTTTTCGTTATTTTTTTTTTCCCGAAGCCTCCTCTTTTGAAGAGCAGCGTTATACAGATGCATACACATAGTTTTCTTTTTGGATTTTGTTTTCCGGAAGTGCGCGTGTGTCGTGGGGCCTATGGGGGGTCGGACTTGCGTGTTGGCCAGAGATTGGCTTGGGAGTTGGATTCTTCGGTGCTCCTCAAGTCTCTCCTGAGATTCGATTCCGCATTCCTTGCCTCTCTTCATACGGAAGGTTTACCATTTTTAAACATTATCACCTCATTTGGCGAAATATGTATTCCCTACATTTATGCACTTAAATAAAATGTGCATTGTCAAATAGCATTCTGAAATTTGGCAATCAAATTAAAAGTAATTATATTAAGGTTCAAAAAAATGTCTCCAACTTGAAAATGCCAGTTTTAATTAATTCAACCGTTTTAATCAGGAATTTTTAATTTTCTTTTCGACACTTTCTGAAGAATTTAGTTCAGTGAAAAAGTTTTCTTAAATCATTATGACAAGATTTTTTTAACATATAATTTTCCTCATTATATTATCATCTTAAAATACAGAACATACAATTTTACATTCCAAGTTAATCACCAAATTAAAATCTCTAATTGCAACAATTTAATTAAATTTATTTTGCAATTAGGTCAAAAGATCTAATTGCAACAATATTATAAGACTTATCCAGTTTGGTATTAACGTTTAATACTTTTGTAAAAATATTTATATTAAATGTTTAAAAATTAAAGATGTAGAAGAAACATCGCAATCAAATTTGATAAAAGCTTAACAGCAGAAATTAAATCTACCACTTAATACTAACACACATTTTACAGTACTTCAAATCAATTATAATGAAATATTATTCTTTTAAATATACAAACGCAAAAATACATGTGAAATAATGTTAGCTTTCTAATTTTGCTTTTGACAAGAAAATTCTATCTATTAATTTTCAATAATATTATTTTTTAATTTTCAATAATTTATGAAACTAATAAAGAGAATATGTATTAAATTATGTAAGAAACAGTAACAAACATTATTAACGAATAGTAGAGATAAAAATCGCTTATAAATTTTTTTTCAGTTTGCTTAAGTTTATGAATTTTATTGAATCCCTTTTTGAATTTCTTTTTCAATTTAAATTTCTTTGTTGAATTTTATTAGTTATGTATTTTATTTCAAATTTCTAGCTTATGATGCTGTGAACTGATAAAAATATACAAGTTTATAACTCTTGATAATTAATTTTTTCAGTTTCTCCTTAACGCATTTCGTTTGAACTAAATGGTAGCTTCAGTTGGCTTATCGGACAATGGTCACTTTTTACATACGAGGGTTAAGGCCGCGGATGCCTGATTGGTAGGGGGCATCGTTCTTATTATTGGAAGAAAGCGAATTCAAATTCCGGCTTAACCGAAGATTCATCGTGTTAGCTAAAGAAGGCTGGTTTACGTTAAAAATGTCGTAGTCGCACTGTCCTCCAAGTGAAATGATATCTTTTGAAGTGGCAGGACGAGTATTCTTAAACTTATATTGAATTCATGGTGAAAAAACATACTAATCTGTTGTTTGTTTCTTTAAAGTATTAAAATATGCAGGGAAAAAATTTAGTAAACAAGCTTGTTACCTAGTGCAGTGAAGTACAGTTTTTAAGTTTTCATTATTTCATGTGTATACATATATTGAATTAAAATTGGATTTTCTGTTTACATTAAGCTCAGTAGGTACTCGTTTTTACAAACTAGCAAATTCTGTGTAGTTGTTCGTATAAAATAGAAAAATAAGATCTTAAAACTATCATTTTTATACAAACTTGATCTCTTTAAGTACTAATATAAAAATTCATTTAGTACACACTATATAGAAACAGAATTTTTTATTCCCAAACTACATTTAATTTCATTTTATTGATTAAAAAATCAGGCAAAAATTAGTTATTTCTTGTTTCAAAATTATATTCTTAAAAATACATTTTTATATATTTTTTCGATGAGCCAAGCATTCTACTATTGCCTTTCTCAAAAAGAGTACATCAAATTTTTTAATTATTCATCTGCTCCTTTTGTTTTTTTTTTCCAATGGCGGGAACACTTGGGTGACGAACCCTACACCACAACAAAGCCAGAAACTGCTACTCATTTATCGTTACCCAGCGGGCACCTGTGAACCAAGTCACGGAGGCGAGTAGCGTTACCCGCGCCATACCACCACAAACCCGTTTATAGGGTGGGCCACATTCATACAACATCACAGAAGAAAGGACAGAGAAACACAGAGAAGGAAAGAAACATCCATGCCCGAACCGGGATTCGAACCCGGGATCCACAGCTCAGGAGTCAGGAACGCTAACCACTCAGCCATCGGTCGGCCTGCTCCTTTTGTAAACAGTCGCAAAACAACGTCATTTTTCTTGTTTGATCTGAGTTGACATTCAAGGAATCCTAAAGTGAAATTTCAGACAAAAGCAGGTTACATAATCGGAGTTCTCGAATGAACAACTTGGCTTCATGCATTCTGCTGAAGAGGTATTCTGGTTCGCCATACTTCAAAACCACGAACCGGTTGCTTCTGTCTAAGTGGTGGGGCCCAACTCAGAGATATGAACAGGGAAGCATGTTAGGTGCAGCAACAACATACGAAGACTAATTAAACAGGTCATCTTCACTTCTTTTTAGTATTTAAAAGACACCATTTAAAATTCTGTATATTTAAATGAAACAATTAGTATTATACAATGTATTATTCGATTTATATCCATTGGAACCAATTTATTATCATTAATTTTGGGCTTTTTTTTAAGTTTGACTACAAATATAGTTATTTCACATGACTTCACTTTTTACATATACATTAAACTAAAATTAATTTCAAAATTTCAATTCCTATATTTAAAAAGTTAACACGAAATTTTTTTTTGATAAAACTATGGAGAAATGTGATGAGAACCACACTTATAGAAAAAATGAGAAATAGTAAGTAAATTAATCCTAATTTCATACTTAAAAACATTCAAAAAAATTTCAATTATTCATTAAGTGGTACATGAGTAAGACATAAAAGCTATTCTATGTATTTAAATTTATATATATATATATATATATATATATATATATATATATATATATATATATATATATATATATATATATATATATATATATATATATATATATATATATATATATATATATATATATATATATATATATAATATATATATATATATATATATATATATATATATATATATATATATATATATATATATATATATATATATATATATATATATATATATATATATATATATATATATATATATATGTATATATATATATATATATATTGATTTATTGATTTAAAAAAGTAAATATTAAACTATTTATCAGAACAATTTTTTTCCGTCTTAAATTTAACTTCCCGAAACTATAAATTTCTGGATGATTAAGTTGATTAAGTTTATACATAACTGAATCCTGTCAAAAAAATGTAATAATAGATATGTTTGAAAACTTATGTACACATTTAAAAAATTTTATTTAAATGCAAAAATATTCAACTTTGTATTTAAACTTTGTATCAGACTACCAAAAGTTTATATGCAACTACATTTCTTCAAAAGTAGTTAATTAACTAGTCATATTTATGATAAAGAAAAAAAGCGTTATGGTTTTAATGTATCAACATACTATGTTGTCCAAACTACTTTGGTGGAGGCTTTTTACTAATAAGTTATTAAAATCTATCCTTAAGAACAAAATTTTATCTCCATTCCCTTAACATGCAAGAGCATGAGTATGACTTCTCTTGTTCGATTTTAACTAAAAATAGATATCTATTTCTTTGTGATATTTTCTTGCTAAAGAATATTAAAACAATCAGAGAGCTGATTTTTTTAGAGGAATGGTCTTTTATGCTGTCATATGTAAATCCTATCAGAATCAAATCAATATCGTTAGCGAATATACTAATTCTTTAATCATTGTTGGATTTTATCAGATCAACTATTTATCGCTATAAGTCACTAAGATAAAAGGAAATGATAGTAAAATTAAGTTGATTTAGAAAAGATATTTTAACATTAAAATCAATCTAATTTGAAAATATATCGTTATGCAATGTTAAAGTACATAACTTTGAGATAATGGCGGTAAATTATTTAAACATTATTATTTCACATTTTAAGTTTTACTAATGTAATCCTCTACACCAAAATAAATTTCAATCTTCCTTTTATTGCTAATATAAATATCTTTTGTTCCTTTATTCAAAACATTCAGTTTCTTCTTAGGTTACCTTTATTTTTGCTTAGCTACATTTTTCAAATTGGTACTTTCATGTCATTTATTTTTTAGGAAAATTTATGAAATTTAAAATTATCAATGGACATTTTTAGTTAGAAAACCTTTTTATTACTTTTAAATCCAATTGCCATGTTTTTCTAAGCTAAATAAATAAATATCAAAATTCAAATCGGTTAATTTTAAGATGTTAGATTGATTCTGCGACATTCGCAATTATACAATGAACTTTTATGCCCTAAAAAAACAAACCAATCATATTTTCAGCCAATTTAAAATTGAGTTGAGGACCAAATAAGCAAAAACGAATTGGCGATTTTTTCACTGAGCGATTCCGCCAACCCTATAGCCTGGTCTCCCATGCGGTTACGCCGCCAAAGCTTGTAACAGCTGTTTCAGTTAAGAAACTTTGTTTTTATGAGTACTAAAGCATCGCCATTTCGATCATTATTTGAGCTGGACCCTGCTTCTTGAAAGATAATCAGTTTTGCTGCTTAGCTTACACTTTTAGAATTCCACGAGGAAGAAAAATAAACGATTTTCCTTTTGGTAGACGTTTGGCTGAGTTTTGTGATGGCTGAGTGAGAGGCGACGCCAGAACGACAGCGGCTAATTTAAGGATGGCACACTTTAGGATTGTTACATCATTGAGAAGAGAAATACAGTTTATTTCTCGATATTGATTTCAATCGTATTTGGATTGTTCGAAAAATATGGCTCCTACTATAAACAATATAAACTTGATTTTGGGAAATAAACTTTAAAATGATTTTTTGTGTTCTAGTATCTACCTGATTCTATTGCAATCATTTTATTATTTGATTCTTATTTGTGGAAATACGTTTATAGATACCATGGTAAATAGTGTAACAGCTAAAAGCTCTATCATAAAGATTTTAAACAATCGTGACTTCAGGAATTTTATAAATAAAAGAAGGTATCTTCGTCATCTTTGAGTTGGGTTTGTATGTCATTGGGCACCTCTGCTTTTATCAGCATTTTGTACTATTAACTCCAAACCCAATGTTTCCTAGTTCCAGTTGCTCGGGTCACCCACTTTATTAATAAAGTCCGATAACCCTTTAATGGAGTCTAGATGTAACTCTCTAGTATGGATGATGCCTAAAGAAGTTAATCTAGGGAGTACAAGAGCCTCGCATTTGTAAATGCTATGCTTGGCCGTTTCTTCTTGCGTGTGACATTTCCTGCAGATAGGGTCTTGCTGAAACAGTCCCATTTTATGGAGGTGTTTTCTGAAATAGTAGTGCCCAGTTATGAAGCCTACGATGAAACGTATCTTCTGCCTAGAGCATCTTAGAATTTCAGAGGCAATCCTTGCTGATGATCCACAGATCATACTTTTAGCGTGGGTTGTCCAGGAGTGTTGAGTCAAACTTCATACATCTTCCGTTTTTTCCATCTAAGAACATTGGTTTATGCGGTCTTCAAATTGATCCCACAAAAAGGTTCTGCACCAATGGGAACAAAAGACGATCCTTGTTTAGCAAGTTCATCAGCCCTTTCATTACCTTCGACACCTTAAAGAAGGTACACACAGGAAGAAACCAAAGCATCCATCCTTTAATTATACTATGCAATCAGAACTTTTTCTTCAATGTTAAAAATTAATATAATAATATAATGACTTCATTAGGAATTTTGGTATTATACACCCTCAAAATTTGCATATTTTGCTTTTAACAGATGATGGTAACTATATTTTGCCCCGCAATTACAAATTTTTTATTTGGCACAAGCATCATAGTATTTTTAAAAATGAAATTCTAGAATATAATTGATTTTTATCTTAAATTTCCAAGAATTTATATTTATAGTTATAGTTGACAATACCTTATGAATGTAAATTGGCCGATTTCAAAGTTTCTTGTCGTATTTTTATTTCCTTTATAAGAAAAAAACTCCCAGACTTCTTTAAAATATAAAATAAAATATTATCGATATTTTAAAAATGTAGTGTCATGGGTTATTTTCTATCGAAAAGTATCTTCCATATACATTCTCTTAAGTTCTTCTTTAGGATGAAACACTCTCATTATTTAATTCTACTACAACTTTGAGAAAAGAGAAGGGGAAGAATGGAAAATTATTCACTTCACTTCACTTCTTCTGCCATACTCTTTTCAGATAATAAGTAAAATAATAAAAAAAATGTTCTTCTGAAAACGATAAGATATCGGTTGCAGAAAATTTGACGTTCTAAATTCGAAAAGCATTAGGGAAAGAAATATCACGATATTAAAATTTGTGACTTGTACGCTATTTGGTAAACTGAGGGGGAAAAGTGAAAAATAAGTTTCTTCGAGATTTGCTGCACTAAAAACAAGTGGTTCTCCAAATATTGCGTCCATAAAAGATTCAGAAGGTTATTAAACCACAGCGCTATCAGCCGTGACTCTTCCATTAGAGAAAACGATTTTGAAATTATGACCCGACTGCCACAAGGTGGCGCTCCGAGATGTCGAGTTGTCTCCTCTGCGTGATTAATTATTATTGCACTTAAGATTCGGAGCGCTTAAGAAGAGAGGATGTCTCGGTGATTGGAAAAAAGCCCGTTTGATTGAATAGAAAGGGTTTGAGCAAGTAAAAAAACAGAAAACCCATCATTCTGTATGAAAAGTGATTTCTTTCCTGGTGAAGATGCATCAGATTTCCTTCACAGGAACAATAATTTTGTAACATCCAATTAGCAGGATTATCCCCTAACGACACCAATTATATGAGAATGAATGAGATTATATTTTGTCAAATTGTGACCAATAAGAATTCATTTTATTTTCGAATTCAGAATTTCTTCTCCGTTGCCACTATTATTGTTATTATTCTATTTTTGAAATAAACATTATTCCGATCATATACTAAAACTTTTATGGCAATAATGCCTATATATGATGAATAGATATGACTATAAGAGATTATATAAAAGCTCAAGTAGATGATTTTCGAAAAAAGTTAAAATTTTCGCCATTTGCGATATTACAGTAAAAATTTTCAGTTTCGAATAACAAGTGTAAAAATTCTATGCACGTAAAGTTAAAAAAAAATTATTTTCAAAATAATAACTGAATTTTGGTGCATACGTGACATGATTGTACCCTTCGCTCGTAAGATTTGTGCAAAAAAAATGATATACAGTTACTAAATAAAATTAATATTGTTTAGGTAATCTTAAGTAGGATAAATTACAAAACAGTTTGTCACGTGGTATTTTAATAAATGGTGAACGATAGATTTTAACGGTAATTTATTCTCAAATTAAATTAATCAAAAGAGAAAAGATTTATAGCAAATGAAGGATAATATTTTAAATAACGTTATTTCATTTGTCCTAACGAACAATTTTGTACAATAACAAAGCATTAAAAAAGATTAGTAAATTTTAAGAATATGATTTAGCGACATAGTGGAAAAGTACTGTTAAATGTATGTCAAAAGTAAAACTGAAAAATCTTTACATTTAATTTCATTCTTCAACCAATTTATAAATTTTTCTAATTCGCCTCTTTTATCCATGAGACAAGATAGCGAAAGTATCAGGATTAAGTTTTCGACACAAAATTTAATACAAATAGCTCATTTAGAATGAACATAAATGAATATAGCATTTAAAAAACATCATTTTATGCTTTATGTTATTAAAAATACCTTTTAACTGTGAATATAAGAATAACAAGAAAAAATTTCGACGCGTATTTAAAAGCATGAATAAAAATAGAAACTAAGCATATAAAGGCTATGTGATTTAAATATTTACAAACTTCTAGTGGTTAATATTGTTAGTCTAAGTTATGGTCTGCTGTTTTCGAGATCTATGCTAAATATGCTTATAGCTCACATTGGAGAGATGAACACTAACAAATGTTGAATTGATATTGAAATGATAGATTGATCTTTGATATTCATTGTTTGGTTTTGTCATAGACAAAGTAGCTGGATTCATTTTTGATACTTGACATGTAGCATAACATTACAATATAAGATTCCTTAGAAACAGTACAGAAAAAGTTCTCCAATAAGAGACAGGTGCAAGGTGACGTCATCATGACGTTTGACACATAGTCAAAATCTGGAAGTTGAAGATAGCTCGAGTTTTTATTCTCAGATTAATGGCAAGCTCAAAAATTCAAGAGAATGACAAGGCTTCAAATTCCAAAGATTTAAAGAGATGCTTTCTTGTGACATTGTATGAAAGTGAAGTTAGAAGGGCAAATTAGTTAAAGATTCATGACGCTCAAAAATTCAAGAGAATGACAAGGCTCCAAATCCCATAGATTTACAAAGATCCTTTCTTGTGACATTGTATGAAAGTCAAGTTAGAAGGACAAATTAGTTAAAGATTCATGAAGCTCAATAATTCAAGAGAATGATAATGCTGCAATTCCCATAGATTTACAAAGATCATTTCTTGGGACATTGCACGGAAGGCAAGTTAGATGAGCAAATTATTTAAAAGGCAATTTTCTAAAGAATAAAATATTAACAACAACCTACCAGAAAATAATAATGTTTTGCATTAGCACTTGAATTTAGAAAATTTTACGGCAATTTAAAATCCATATGACGAGGAAAAAACCGTTTGACACATAGGTTGGCATGAAAACGTATTTCATAAGTATTACACGTCTTTAAGCGGATCATATTTATAATATGTATGTTTAAATATAAATATCCTATTCAATGAAAGAGCTAGAATAGATAATAATTTGCAGGTATAAGGTCTGTTTGAGATATCAATGAAAAATAACACTTTGCACATAGAAAAAGCTTAATATGAATTGGTAAATAGATGGTACAATTTGGCTTATCATATGTACTAGAAAATTCAAAATAATCTACACAGAAAAGAAGAGAAAATTGCTAATGTAAATTTTTCTTTGCCCATTTCAATATATTTTGTTTGAATTGTGGCTTGTTATTACCATCCACAATTTATATCGTGATTGGTAACTAAACTCCAACGATAATGTGTGCTGTAACGTTACACGTCAACAGAAAAATATGTAGCAGTTTGGGGCTCATATGTAATAGAGTTAATTTACTGAGGAAGAGTTAATATGGGATATAGAATTTCTATCTGCAACAAGGGTGACTTTATTACTATCTCAGAATCAGAGAATTTGACCATTGTCGTTTTTTTAAACTTAAACATTGCTTTAACAGAAGGACAATTTTCATAACATCTGATCATCAGACGAAATCAAAACGACTGTATTTGGCTGGGTAGTATCTGACATGCTATCGTTTGGTTAGATGGTTGTCATCTTTATCATACTGCATATCGACAAAAGATTCTAGAAGTTTGTTTTTAATGCCACATTACATCTGAACCAAAATTATTGTTGAGGTTGTGGTAGTCTAGTTGGAAAAAGCACCGTTCCTATGACCAAGAAATGCTGGTGGGTTCTTTATTTGAGCAGACGAAGGTCCATCATGTTCACTAATGGCTTCAGAGACACGCAAAACAAGTCGTGGCAGCAATGTCTTTCCACTGATGAGGAGTGGAGAGAAAGATGCCAGCTCACATGTCAACTTCGTCACATGACCATGGTTCAAAATGGATTCAATACCTGGTCTAGCTGAAAATCTGCTGTTTTTACTTATAACGAATGAGTCATGTAAAATAGGTCGTAGTAGTAATAGGTCTTTTAATGCCACAAGAGTCAATGTTATTCAACTCAAGTGGCATAAGAAGGAGGTTGCCAGATCAGATGTCAACTTCGTCGCTTGACTATTGTTCAAAATTAATAGGAGACTGGTTGTGTCTTACTACTTTTTATGCAGCAGAAATAGGAATCTAGAATCGTAATGCAAATAAACAAGCTTTTGTTGAAAGTCTGCATTGAAATTTTCAGAAAATCTGAACAGATAATTTTTGTATGTGAACACAAGTAGAAGTAGAGCGGTATTGGACAAAATTCGCATCTTTCCCCAGGGATTTAAATCCAGATTAAAATGGGATCTGGATTTGAATCCCAGAACCCAAGTAGACTAAATATTAATTCCTATATTGCATGGGTTCCCTTTGGCAAAAAAATATAATAATGATATGAAATGTAAATATAATATAAATTTGAAGAGTATCTTAGAAAGAATAAAAGATATGAGTTTTATGTTTCAGTATTAATTTAAATCAAAATGCTAAAATATTATTTCAAATTCAGTTTTTTTTATGAAAGAATCATTTTTAATTTGTGAAAATAATATATCATCCAGTAATTAATGTTATGGCCTCATAATCTGCATAAAACATTAGAAATGCACTTAAATTTACTAACTTTTTTTCCCAGGCGATTACAATTAAAAATAAATTATTATCGATTGCGGAGAGTGGCTTTTCCTTTCAACCTCTAATCCAACCAATTGCTTCCCCACATCGCCAGAGTGATTTGCGCAACAAGGAATCGCGTGCAGCTCCCCATCTTTATCGTCTGCTTTTGTCAACAAAAATTCGCTGTGGCTGTGTATGCAGTGGAGTACTGTCCTGAAAAGGACGGACATAAATTTCCCTTGGTAATCGGTCCCTGTCTGCCCGTTGGAGGGACACACCCGGACAATGAGGTGGACGCACGCGACCCGGGACTGCTTTTACGCAATAATTGCAATCACCCCCATTATCTCTCCTAAAGCATCGTTAATGCTCAGCTTTTTTTCTCATCAAGGATACTGGATTTGCGGCAAAGGGCAGGGGCGACGGGATTGGGAATTAAAAGCTTCTGTGAAAAATCATTAAAATCTCTTTCTTTAAGAAACTAAACAATGAGATTATATTATTGCAACATATTTCCGATTATCTGTTTCGGGCAAACGAAACAAAGCCTTGTAATTTTGAACAACAATCAAATAAGGAGTTTGGTATTTGAGTTGCGCCTAATTATCTAACATCAGAGTAGGGATATTGGATCTCACGTAGCATCTAACGTTCATTCACCCTCTCAACAGAAGGAAATTTGAATGAATTCAGTATCGAACTCGGTATTTTTCTTTCATGAACCTGACACTTTTCTTCATCAGGTTACCGTATACCTATTCTTGACTTTTATTGCATATTATTACATTTATTATTGCCTATTTCTGCCAACAGAGATCGCTAAAAGAACCAAACACACTACTTAAATCTGAATCGAAGGGAAAAAAAATAAAATTTAGTTTTTAATAAACAATGTCACACTCGAAAAACGGAAAACCTTGCAACGTTAGTAGTTCAGTTCGGGTGTTAACCCTGTCATTTGACCGTAGTTCAAAATTACGTGGTGTGGCAGCTCTACATTCAACAGAAATAGGCAGACAGAAAAGTATTACAAACAAAAATAATTTCAACTATGAAAGTTTTGAGATTAGGGTAAAAGTTTACTTACGAGTACTTCTTTACTTTATTGGCGATATTTTTGACGCCAAGATAGAAGCTAAAATGTGAATAACAAACTGTCAACCCAAACACAACATTAGTTAAAGCACTAGGGTTACCAAAAATTAAATTTTATTGCCAAATATTTTACCAAACCAAGGGTACCCGCTTCTACACCGCGAATCCGAGTTTATATGTATAATAAACAATTGTGTGAAATTTTAATACAAACATAGCATTAAATTTTTTATATGAATGGGTCAAAATAAAATGTAGTTTCCATATTGCATAATAAAACTTATTATATTAATATATAAGTCGAAATGGGAAATGTTTTGAAAGTCTGAGTACCATTAAACAAAGAATCGATTTTAGTGACTTTCTCATCTAGTAAATGATTTAATATCTTGAATAGCATGTATTAATGATATTTCATGTAAAAAATAGAAAATAAACGTTTTGAGTCAGATCCTATTTGGACCTCGCCAAGCGTAATAAGGTTTTAGATGTAGGGATTTTTTTTTCATCTGGAAATTATCACTCTTGGCTATAATTTCCAGAAGAAAATAATAGTGAAACTTTTAGTTTTTAATAACTTTTTTAAATAAGATTGTATGCATACAAGCTGCTGCATTTTAAAAACAAAATAATGTTTTTAATCAATGCTTAGTTACAAGAAATGCACATTTGCGCATTGTGTATAGAATACATTATTTCTTTCGTATTGCGCGTGTTGTTGTTGTTACTTATGATACTTGGACAAGCCAAGCTCGCTATGCCTTGGCAATGCGAATTTAAGTCAATAGGGAGCAGTGTCTTTCGTTTTAATCAGAGCACCATGAAGGTGAAAGTACGTCTTTGCTCTTTTTTAAATCCTCCGATAGATGGCACCACCAGGGGATCCACTTCCTCAATCCAATGATCTGAAGAGGGAGGAAATTTTCTCCAGACCATTGCACCCATGGTAACTGCTCAACGACCGACCACAGGACTTTCGATTCCACAGATTTAACGAGCACGTATATCGCATGTACTCGGTGGGTCTTCGGCGGCATTGGGACGAGCACGTATATCGCATGTACTCAGTAGGTCCTTGGCGGCATTGGGAATCGAACCCCGTCCTTCCGGATGGAAGGCCGATACCCTAACCACTAGGCTACCACGGCCCTCTTACCACGGCGCGTGTTAATTATTTATTTTACGTTAATACGTTTATCACCACTTTTTTATTTTCGCCAATAGGATTTTACCACTTTTTTTAGTAACCTTTTCCGATGTCCACACACATGCTTATTAATAATAGAAATATAATTCTCCAACAGCTTGTGTGTTTATTTGAACTAGAACGCTTGATATTTCATCTTTCATTTTGAGGTAATACACTCACAAATATACCATCATAGTGAAGTAGTTAAATATATTACATAAACAAAAGCTACTTTATTGTATTGCTTTGAACTGCAAACTAATATTTCATTTCCATGGATATAATCTTAAGAGGTTTCATGTAGTTATTTTATTGCCAAATGAAGACAATAGAAAGAAATGTCAGTTTTCAACCAGCGTTTGCTCTCACAGCAGTTATATTATGTAATGGATATGGTATAATGGATACATACTATATCGTCAATAAGCCAAGCATTCATCAGTTTCGGAAACAGTTAGAGACTACCTTAATGTCCTCCCACCCATAAATAATCCTGATAGGTGGGGGAAGACTTGCGCATGATGCATCGACAAGATAGATTTGGAAAGTGGTTCTGTTTTATGGAGGGGATCACCAAGATTGACGCAGTTTGTCCCTCCCTCCCCCTGTTTTTTCCTGGTAGGAAAACAAAAGTTCTGGGTATTTTATGATATCCCTTAGCCCGAGTTTTCTATTTAAGTATCTGTTACTTTGTTTAGCAACCTACTGAGCGGTAACGAGTATGTTTCGTGAAACCATCGCAAGATTTATGTCTTCTGTGGTTCAGTAACAGGTAAGTTATATCAATTGATTATATTTCTGAGCTGGATAGACGAACGTTTTTATGCCGCCTAATGAGGATGTATTTCTTACTAAAGTCGATGGGGAAACCATTTTATCTGCATATTACTATGACTAATTGTTTAAAGATAACTATCATTCATTGCTTTATAGGAGGTTTTTTCCGGAATAATCGACCATGTTAATAGGATGCAAGAGAGCAAAATCGAAGAATTCTATGTTGGTCACAGTCTTAAATTTCCACAGAATTCTGCGTTTGTCGCTATTTCTCAAATGGTGGGACACAATGTGATTCAAAGATATCTTAAGAGTTGTGAAATTTTATTTGATTTTTAAAGTGATATGACACAAATCCATAAATTAAATGTCACTCGAATAGAATTATAGATATTTCAATTTTGATTCCACTTTATAAGTCCCAGAATCACATAGGTCACAGTTCCAGAATTCCACAGGATTCTGCATTTGTCGCTATTTCTCAAATGGTGGGACACAATGTGATTCGAAGATATCTTAAGAGTTGTGAAATTTTTATTCGATTTTTAAGAAGAGGCGACACAAATCCATAAATTAAATGTCGCTCAAAAAGAATTATAGATATTTCAATTTTGATTCCAATTTATAAGTCCCAGAATCACATAGGTCACAGTCCCAGAATTCCACAGGATTCTGCGTTTGTCGCTATTTCTCAAATGGTGGGACACAATGTGATTCGAAGATATCTTAAGAGTTGTGAAATTTTATTCGATTTTTAAGGTGAGGCGACACAAATCCATAAATTAAATGTCACTCAAAAAGAATTATAGATATTTCAATTTTGATTCCAATTTATAAGTCCCAGAATCACATAGGTCACAGTCCCAGAATTCCACAGGATTCTGCGTTTGTCGCTATTTCTCAAATGATTGGACACAACATCATTCGAAGATATCTTAAGAATTGCGAAATTTTTATTCGATTTTTAAGGCGATGCGACACAAATCCCCAAATTAAATGCCCCTCAAATAGAATTATAGATATTTGAATTTTGATTCCAATTCATAAGCCATAATATGTATGCGGAGAGTAAATATATAAATGACAATTTTAATTTTATAGTATGGAGAAATTTATGAAGTTAAAAATGAGGTTCATATCTAAAATGCTTTGGAAATTTTGACTTTCACCGAGAGATGCTTCTGATGGTTTACTTTAAACTGTCTCTTATTAAAGCATGTGTATTGAACAATAGTAAACATGGCAAGTACCTTTCACACAACTTACGTTTCCATAATATTTCCAATTATTACAGTATTACTGCAGGTATTCCCTAAACGAAACAGTGACAATCACATTTATGTGTAAAAATTTTACAAAATACATTTTATTTATTTTAAAAAGCATTGTAAATTACACTCATGTCCATAAATTAAGGATAATTCAGAATCACACAGAAATTGAATTCTAAAGTAAAAATTCCACATGTGTAGAAGTACCACACACATCTTGAAGAATAATATGCAAATTACAAGAAACCACCAGATGGCGCTGATAGTACGTCACAATGACGAGAGTGTAAGAGAGGGGTGTATAAGGAATGGTTGCAAAGAAGTAGAATTGTTCACAAGCGTTTTAAAAGACTTTCAGTGCAATAACCGCATAGTTATGGCACAAAGGAAGCATTTGGATGATGTTTTACGTGGTAAAATTATCGGCCGTCTGGAATGTGGACGTACCCAGCTGGAAGTATCCGAAGAACTTGGAATCGCCCGGAGTGTCATCTGCAGGCTTTGGCAACGGTCCCAAGATGGTGGTAATGTGAGTAGACGTTACAGCACAAGTAGACGAATGCCTTTAATCGAAGGATATCACCCGTATGGATAGACCAGCATATTCACCGGACTTGAATCCAATAGAGCATGTGTGGGACATGCTAGGCCGACGAATTGCAGCCCGTCAACCCCTTCCACATGTCTATTGGAACTTCGTAGAGCATTGCTTGATGTGAGTGATGTAATATTCCCTAAGATCAGATCGATAATTTGATACTCAGCATGCCTAGGCGTTGTACGGCCTGTATTGCATCATCTGGTGGGTATACTATGTATTAACTATCATACCAACCATGTTATACTGGTTTTTGTAAATAGGTTCTTTTTTGTGATTTGCTCCAATGTGTAAAAATTGCAATTTTTATTAATGATGTCTAATATATAGAATCTCTTTTGGTCTTTACCTTTTGTTTAATAAATAGACTTTACAAATAAGTCACATTTGTTTTGCTTCTATCTTTTCCTTTGCCTGAACTTGCATTATCCTTAATTTATGGGCAAGTGTAGTATATAAGGCAGTTTTAATAAAAATCTGCTATTAAAATAAAAGACTATAAAAGGCTATTTAAAATAAAAATCTGTGCTAAATATACACACAGACTTGCATCTACTTTCAGTTGGAATTTTTCCAAGATCCATGAATTTAAAAATAAACGCGTAAAGCTAAAATAAATGTATTGTCTAGTACTACATTTTAAAAATGTATCTTAGAGACAATAGTGTAGTTATATCACATCTATTAAGGGCACATTAAATTGCACCCATCCTTTATAAAAATTATGTAAAATGTGATATTGAGTATAATTTTTATTTTTTAACGCCATGTAATGATTAGCCTAACAACCTAAAGATGATGCAAAATCCACCACTTAAGTTGCATTCCTGGGAAACATTTTCGTATTTAGTGGAGTATATTCATATATCGCAAGGGAGAATACCCGGAAAATTCCTAATTACCCATATCGATTGACGTGCATGGCGAAGGTAGTGAGAAACATCCATCTTCCGCTGCTCAAAAGTAACTGGGATCAAACCTGAGATCTGTCGTTCTGAACAATGCTGTCTTGCCAATAGGCCAAGATACAATGAGAGATGGATGTTGTGTTTGTGCCTTCTGCGTGCACACATGTTCATGTGGGTGCTTGGGAGTTTTCTGAGCTTCCTTCCTGGTGGCACATGAGTACGGTTGACTGTTGACTCTGTTGGACATGCCTAACACAAGCCTTTTGTCATTAAGATGTCTCTTATGTAGTATAAAATAGGTCACAGTAGGTCAAGTGCATTAGGCTACACTGAGCAGTTTTTACTTTATAGACTATGATAGCTTGGTGGTCTAAGTCGAAGTGCTCGTGGTTGGAAGATTTTGAGTTTATTACCAAATTGATGTCTACCTTTTTCACTAATGACGACTGGGGACACATTAAGTAGATCATGGCTGCAATGTCTTCCAAGTGAAATGATATCTTTTGAAGAGTCTAAGGATTTGTATTAGTTTCAAGTCTAGAGTTTTTTGCTTGATTATAGCTTCCAAATTAGAGGATTTACTTTCAGATTAACGATAACATACCTAATGGATCTCAATACATAAGCTATTATCAAGGCTGTAATGTAAAATTAAAAAAAATATTTTTTTATGAATAAAAAAATGTTTTTATTTTAAGAATTAAAAATCGAAAGCATTCTACACATTTATATTCACACGTCTGTCTATGATGTCAGTTTTAAAAGTTTATGAAAATTAATTTTTATGACTTACAAGGTATAGACATTCAAAATTAACACAAAGTTCCTAACTAAAAAGGAAATATTGACCTATTAATTTCTGTTTTAAATACACTGCTGGACAATTGCTAAGGACGGATAACACTATGGCCGAATTATTGGAAAGATCGAAGAAGGGCCAAAAATAACAGATGTTGCCAGGAAGTTCGACATCGCTCACAGCGTTGTTTCACGGCTGTGGAAATCATTTAAAACTACTGGAATGTGTAGTAGGCGGCACGGGGGAAGTCGTGTTTGAAGTACGACGCCTGCAGAAGACAGATATATCGTCCTATCAGCAAAAAGGAACAGGCGCACCACAGCTCAGCAGGTGGCAAATCAGTTTCTTGCTGCCTCAGGAAAGCAGATCTCCCGAAAAACTGTTTGTTGCCAGACGTTTGAGGGACTGTCCCAGTTGTTGTGTGTGTCCCATTGACCAGACAGCACTGTACTGCCCGTTTGCAATGGTGTCGTGAGCATCGCAATTGGACTGAACAGGACTGGGCATGCGTACTAATCTCAGATGAGAGTAAGTTCAGTCTGTCATCGGAATCTAGACGCCAACTGATCTGGCGCGAGAGTGGTACTGCTTATCGTCCAGAAAATATCCAGGAATAAGGGGCCGATATCCGACATGCAGTATCATGGTGTGGGCCGTCATCAGATCAATGGCCGCAAGCCCCTACATGTGGTTGCGAATGGGACTATGACGGGCCAACGATACATTAATGAAGTTCTACTTCCTCATGTTCGTCTTTTCCGTGGTGCTGTCGGTGATAAATTTGTTTTTATGGACGACAACGCAACATGTCATCGAACACTCGCTGTTCAGGATTGTCTAGACAGCGAGAGTATTCAACGCCTCGTATGGCCATCACGTTCTCCAGATCTAAATCCCATTGAAAATGTGTGGGATACTTTGGGGAGGTAAGTTGCTGGTCGAAACTATCCTCCGACAAACAAGAACACCCTCATCCGTGCACTCCTAGAGGAATGGGATAAATTGCCTCAACAGGTGCTGGATAATGTTGTGCAAAGTATCGACGTGTAGAATGTTGCATCACACTCCACGGTGGACATATTCCGTACTGATACCTTTCTTCAAGGTGCCTGCTGACTTTTAGATGCATTGTTCCATTTTTCCGTTTGCAGCATTAAATGAACATTTTTTTCAGATGTTTCACAGCTTTTGTACTTTCCAGAACAATAAATATTCTTTATTCTAATGTCTGAACAGTGTGGCATCTATATTTTATCATACTATGCCTCATATCTCGCTTAAGGTTATGCTACATTGCAATTTGTGATCCGTCCTTAGCAATTGTCCAGCAGTGTGTATTGGTGGCCTTTTATAATCACATGCACAGATACTACTACAAAGAATATTAAGATATTCAGAATACGTATATTAATTTTGTCGAGAGTAAAATGGCATAATAATCTTTTAGAAGCATCATTTAAATGTTTTCTAAGTAAATTAATTATGTATAAAATTCTAAAATATAAAAAAAAATAAATGTCACATTTATTTTACGTATTATTTAAAAAAATTCCCAAGCAGCAATGTTTGATGAATAAATTTGAATTTAATTATTTAAAAAATAGTTCAAACAATAAAATTAAACAATTAGTAAACTAGCCACATGTCATAATTTAAATCTGGAGAAATATTGTTTTCAAATTAAAAAAAACTAATTTAATTTATATGCACCATGTTAATTCTATTTTATAATACTTTTTTAATATTTTCTTTAAAAAAACCAAAAATTTAATTTTCACGAATTAATCTGAAAGTTGGTATATCTTAAAAATAACTACTTCTTCCAACTTAAAATTTCTTCTAAAACTTGTTTAAAATCGCTTGCTTATTTCAGAATTAAAACTGCCAAACTTTTTCCCCTTCCTTCCATACATTCAAAAAGAAGAAAAAAGAGAAAAAAAAAGTTCTTCCTCTGCTATTAAAAATATAAATCGCCCATAAAAAACATATCAGATTTTTCCCAGGGCCCAAATCTTGGGGTCTCATAATGTCCTCCCAAAACTACGCTTTCAGAGAGAAATTATTCCATTTGATTAAAAAAAATCGTTTGCTAAAAAAAAAATCGCCAGCTTCAAAAAGAAGAGGATGGAGGAATGTCCACCATTCGAAAAGCTAGAAGCAGGGCTATCAGCAGAAGAAGAAAATCAGCGTTTTGATGACGTCGCTTAATGACGTCATTTATCGCTGGTTGAGATTCCAGAGCTTGGCGTGTGTTATTAAAAAAAAGAGCCCTGGCGTCATTAAGCAGGGATTAAAAGGCTTTCTGCCAGAGTTATTGGAATGCTTGCGGTGGAGCACATTCTTGGGGGCCATTACCGTCGACAGGGAATGAGCCAGTAAGTAATAACAGGTTGGATTGTGTTGATGCAGCCAGTCGGTCGGACGACGACTCGGCTCTATTTTGCTGCGGACCTCATCTACGTCGCCAAAGAGAGCGTGCAATCCATCACGTCTTCATATGCCCCAGTGATGTATAACGTCCGTTATAACGGATGAGTCGCTGTGACAATCGAGATCCGATTTTGTTTTGGTCAGTAGTATCTTCGTGGAAGGGGGCGCTGCGAACGTTAATCAAAGTACGACATGCAATTCCCCAGGAAATGAACGGGCATTCCGGCGATTGTCGAAGCCCCCCATCATAATAAACAGGTTTATTTGTTTCTATTGGACAAGAAATATAGGAATTTAATATAAAGATCGCGGTTGCAAATAGATGGAGATGCATTCAACTTCATGTGAATGTTGTATTCACTAAACAAAATCATACATTTTTTTAAAGAGGACAGTTTTTTTTAAAAGAAGCCAAAATATTCTACAGTAAAATTTTTAAAATTGGATTTTTGTTTAATTTTCGATTGAGATAAAAATTTAAACTGAAAAAAAAAACATCTGACAGATTTCAGGTTTTCAAATATCAATTTTTTTTACATGCTTTCTGTTTTATTTATTTTTTGTTTTAATTTCTAATTTTAATGCTCATTTTTTACGTGTGTTTCTAACCACTGAAAGCTTATGTAAAGTTTCGACATATTGCTTTCAATATACCCAGCAAACACAAAGATGCCGGGCATCCATCGGGCCGCTGCTGTTAGCCGCCTTGGCCAGCAGCGGCCCGCCGCTATTTGGCCTCGTCGGCTCCTTCAATAAAGTGGTCGTCGTCATTGCTGCTGGGCCGGCAGTACGGTCCGCTGTTGGCCCAGCGCCGGGTGGCCAGCAATGCCATATTGGCCACATGTGGCCCATGTAATTGCCAGTACGTGCCCATATACGGTTATTCATCGGCCATTTGCCGTTTGGCCGACGATAGCCGCTTTCACCGACGTAGGGCTGGTTATGATTACTTATTCCTATAAATATTGAATTCATTTTTATGTTAATATTGTATATATTGTTAAAGTTAATATGGAAGTATTGGAAATCCATCAAATTAATACTGAATATATTTTTGTGATTCTAAAAGACAATTGTTATCCATGTAATTGTCAAATATCATTAAGTACTTTTTTAGTTCTTAATTATATAAAGATTAAAAAAATATGAATTACTAACTCATCTTTTAAATAATTTTTTTGAAAATGCTATCTAAATTTTATAGTTTTACTTTAATCTAAAACATTTATATTCTGTTTTTAAAATATTTTATTACAGAATTTCATTATTTATAATTTTTTTAAAAAAAAAAATTCTTGTGTAAGCTAGTGTCAATTTATTGCTAAAACTGAACTTGAATGTATAAAAGAATTCCAGTTTTATGATAATTTTACAGAATTATTTTAAAGCACACACACACACACATATATATCTTCTTTGTATAAAAATTAATATTTCATTTTCCAAATCAATTAACTCCATGCAACAAGATGTTGAGAAAAATGATAAAAAGTATAAAGATTAACACTTTTAAAATTAAGAAAACAAAGCCATAAATAAGTGAAATGTCTCCATGCAACAAGATGTTGAGAAAAATGATACAAAAGGATACAGATTAAGATTTTTTATTACTTATAAAAATTAACACAACAAAATCCATATATAAGTGAAATGACTAAATATTAATGGAATTAACATTTTTTATTTATGATAATATTGAAAATAAAAAAAGCATCTACTAATTTTATTTACATTTGAAAATAATTTTTGCAAATTTTTTTTTTAACATTTTTAATTTACAAGTTTTTTCTTTTATTTTTGTGGTCCACCTTCCGAATTAGTACTCTGGAACAAATTTCTCCTTTTGTGAAGATTTTTACTTTGTTGTAATACTCTGAAAATAAAAAAAAACAAAATTGTTAAACTGATTCAATTTAATTACAAAAATATAAACGGCAGGATGTCAATAACAGCCCAGGTAAAAAACAGAAAAAAATTGAGCTGTTTATATAAATTAGGAGAAACTTCATGCATATTTTCACGTATTTAGGTATTATTTCACAGTATTAATTATTTAAATAAGGAGAATCCAACACAACTAGTTTTAAACTTACAATATTTTACAATTAAATTTACAATCAAAGCAAAACAAGCCATGCACTTGAATAGGTTTTGAATGCCTATAATAGTGTCAATTCAGAATTGCCTATTCAGAATTAATAACTCATAAAAAATTACTAATACAATTCTTTTATGATGGAATCTTTTACTTAATTTTAGTTTTATCTCTTTAAAAAAGGGGGAATAGTTATTTGTAACATTATGTCCACAATGAGCATGCTTGGGAACTAAACACTGGGTGTTTTGCGTTATGCTGAGCACCTAATTGGGACATGTGCTTCGCAACCCAGGGGCTCTCGGTCAGGAAAACAGGCACTGTAGGCCTTGGCCCACGTGGTCTGTCCTGCCAGAGTTTAGTTTTAGTTTATATTCATATTGATATTTCAATATACATATACATACACATTATAATAAATAACATTAAGTAACAAATGAAAAATCAACATTCATCAATTCTGACAATTCTTTGATTAAAAATAAAGACAAATAATTGGGTTAAATGAAAACAATTTCAGTTGAATGACTTAATAGAAATTCTAAACATCTGACTTCAAAAATTCAATGTAATGTTTTAAACAGAATTTTACATTTTCAAGGTTATAATAATAGAATGTAATTAATTTATAACATACACTTTGTATTTCATGCTTTTAAAAAATTAATTTGAACTGATAAAAAATGGTTAATAAAATATTCATCAATGATTACTAAATTATTTTTTACACATAACTACAATTACAGATAAGTAAAGTTTATAAAATCATAGTAATTAAAATAAATATTGATGAATTTTAAAACATATTGACACACAATCTCGAATTATTTGTACAATATTCTATGCAAAATCTTACGTTGTAATACTCTGAAAAAAAAACTAAATTCCATGATCTTATTAACATGGAATTTAGTTTTTTTATACACCTGTGATTACAGATTAATGAAAAAAATTACATCAATTAATGCAAAAGATTTACAGATTTTGAATACATGCATTCTAGTTATTGCCCAGTAAATTTACATCACAAGTAATTATCATAATCATGAATTACTTAGAAGTAAAAATGTTTTACATAACTTTATTATTCTTATTTTACACAAAGTATTAAATTTATATTTAATCCAATATTATTAGAAAATAAGTTATTGATTCTGGACTATAATTTAAATAGGTACACTTTACATTGGAGTGGGGAGATGTTAGAAACAAAATCTTCAAAGCTAAAGTATAAAATGAAATATTAGCAAAATAGCCATCAATAATAAATATAAGCAATAATTTGTTACTTTACTTAAAAAATATTGTTGTTGTTGCATGCCCCCAAAAGCCAGCAGCATTAGACCAGGTCCATGACGTTGTACACTCTACAATAAACCAAAACCAGAAGAGGGTCGTCAACCAAGTACTGCCTGACGAAAAAATATTACCTATATTTACTTGCTAATAGTATTTATAATTACAATTACTTGCAAATCTTATATTAACTACATTTAATTGTATTAAAATTAAATTATTTGTTAATATTATTTACAATTATATTTATTTGCAAGAATTATATTTACAATTATTTGTTAATAAAAATAATTAAAAAATTGTAACACAAGGAAATAAACTATCTGGCTTGTAATTACCAATGATATTGAAAAATATTAAGGAAAAATTTGTATTTATTGTTAGATGTGGTCATTGATCGAGACTACATATAACCATAAAATAACTATTAAAGGTCACTTTCCAGTGTAATATATTTATACCAAATGTTATTGATAAAAAAAAATTTCTATAACAAATTCAAGTTTAGCAAGAAGCTAGAAAAAGGATAAAACGTATAAATAAAGAAGACCTAACTATTTCCTTTATGTAATTGGGCAATATTATTTTCTTTTCTAAGTTTTGATTTCATAATCATTTGCAATCCGTAAACAGCTGATCCATCATGTAGAACAGTTGTAAAACACATCCAACATGTTAATGAATGAAATATCAATTTTAAAATGTTAAATGCTTAACTGATGAATAAGATTAAACTTAAATTATATTTTTTCTCTAATAAAATGATTATTCTCAAGATGGATATCACAAAACTTTACCTCTTTGATAACAAGTGGTGTTTTGAATAATTTCGACCTATATCTGGGCTTTAAGTTTAATCGTTTTGTTATAAATTACAATAAGAAAAACAACAAACAAAATAATATCAACTATCAAAAATGACTTTAACTACTGTATTTACTCTAAAATACTCAAAAAAATCACAAAAAAAAGATATCGGAAAATTAAAAACAGTTAATAAATTTAGAAATTATATATATATATATATATATATATATATATGATATATATATATGTGTATATATATATATATGTGTGTGTGTGTGTGTGTGTGTGTGTGTGTGTGTGTGTGTGTGTGTGTGTGTGTGTGTGTGTGTGTGTGTGTGTGTGTATGTAAATGTTTGGAAGATTAACCTAATATGCTTACTATATTAAAACAATAAAATAAACATGGAGTTTACAAATGCAACATTTTAATTATTTGTTATTTTAAAATTGTACAGTGAACTTCAAAATTAGAAGATATATCTAATATATATATATACAGTAAGACCCCGCTTAACGCTGTTTCGTTTAGCGCTGTTTCGGTTTAGCGCTGTTTTATTTCAACCCGGGGATTCCACGAAATAGCTCGCAGCGTACGGGGATTTCCCGAAATATTATGCAGCGATAGGTTTCAAATACATATCTGAAAGAGTGTACTTGTGTTTCTTGTTTGGTGCGATATTGTACAGACATATTTTTATTATTGGAAACATTTGTTGACATTATTGTAAGTAGGTATTAATTTACATATTTAATACTATATTACAGTGTCAAATATTTTGATCTTTAGTTTTTACTATGGGTGATAATGAAAAAGAAAAGAAAGCAACCAGAAAAAGCATTTCACTCAAAACTAAAATGGAAGTGATTAGAAGATTAGATTCTGGTGAACGTAAAACTCTAATTAGTGCTTCATTGAATTTGCCAACTTCAACAATAAGGACCATCATGAAGAATAAAGAAAAAATGCTGTCATCGGCAACTACAACTATGTCAAGCTCTGCAACTAGAATTACCCGTTCTAGAAATAATATCATAGAGGAAATGGAAAAACGACTGTCTATATGGATTGACGACGAAATTGACCGCAATATGCCATTAAGCCAATCTATCATAATGGAAAAAGCTAGAAGAATTTTTAATTACATTCAGGCTGAGACAATTGACACAAGTGAAACTTTCGTTGCTAGTCGAGGATGGTTTAATAGATTTAAACATGGAAATAACCTTCACAACATAAAGATTACAGGAGAAGCAGCAAGTGGTGATACAAAAGCGGCGGCTAAATTTCCAGCGATATTAAAAAAATTAATTGAAGAAGGAAACTATCCTCCAGAATTGGTTTTTAATGTTGATGAAACAGGCTTGTTTTGGAAAAGAATGCCGAAACGAACATTTCTATCCCGTGAAGAGAAACGGGCACCAGGATTTAAAGCTGAAAAAGATCGCTTAACCCTTCTACTAGGTGTTAATGCAAGCGGAGATTTTAAATTAAAACCATTACTAATTTACCATTCCAAAAACCCAAGAGCGATGAAAGGTATATCTAAATCAATTTTACCTGTAATTTGGGAGTCTAATAAAAAATCATGGATAACTGCGAAAATTTTTCAGGATTGGTTCACTGAACATTTCTGCCCGTCTGTTAAACGTTATTGTGAAATTAAAAAACTTGAACAAAAAGCACTTCTGTTAATTGATAATGCTCCAAGCCACCCAACAAATTTATCAGACTTAACAACATGCATTCCAGTCGAAGTGGTTTTCTTGCCGCCTAACACAACTGCCTTAATTCAACCAATAGACCACGACGTTATATCAAATTTTAAGGCTTATTACTTGCGGCAAACCTTTAAGCAAATGTTTGAAAAAACAGACGGAGAAGAGAATCAGTCCATAAGAGAATTTTGGAAAAACTACAACATCGTGGATGCTGTAGAAAACATAGGCCTTTCTTGGAATGAGGTAACAGAAAGATCTTTGATAGGAGTATGGAAGAATATTTGGCCTGATTTAAGTGAGAGCGATGACGTTGGACACTCTGTCGATGTGGATGAAATAGTGGATGAGATAGTGAAATTAACGAAGCAAACCGGTTTTGAAGGGGTAAATGTGGAAGATGTTGAAGAAATAATTCAAGAAGCAGCGGCTAGTCTTTCTAATGATGAGCTCAAGGAATTAACTGAACAAGAAGAAAACAAAAATGTTGACAGCAGTGATTCAGAAGAAGAGCAAAAAGAACTTTAGATGGCGTTTGTAAAAAGGAGTTTGTCTACCATAACTGAAATAATAAATCAATTCATTGAAAATGATCCGAATTTTGACAGGAGCTCAAAAGTAAGGCGTGGTGTTAGAGATGCTCTATCCGTTTATGAGGAACTTTTAAGAGAACAACGCAAAAGAAAAAGGTAAATAACATTAGATGCTTTTGTCACAAAAAGGCAGAACACTGAAAACGCGGAAGGCTAACTAAATATGACTGACTTAGAATTTGTATTTTTTTTTTTTAAGAATATTCGTTTTGTTATTTATATTTTGTTTCTATTTTTGCAAGAAATAATAATGTGGTATTAATTTGGGCTTTAAGAAATAAATGTTTGGTTTTATTTTTATTAAAAAAACATACTTTTTAAATTTAATACCTAACCCCTAATTGGGGTTAGGGGAAGATGGCAATTTCCTAGCCATCTTCCCTTAACCCCAATATTTACATGTAAAGATAGCCTCGTTTAGCACTGTTTCGCATTACGCTCTACTTTGATGGAACGTATCCCCCGCGTTAAGCGGAGTCTTACTGCACACACACACACATATATATATATATATATATATATATATATATATATATATATATATATATATATATATATATATATATATATATATATATATATATATATATATATATATATATATATATATATATTTATATACATATATATATACATATATATATATACATATATATATATACATATATATACATATACATATTTATACATACATAAATACATATACCTGAGCCACACCTGAGCTGGCACCCTCAGGTGTGGCCTCGTCACCTGACCGTGGTTCAAAATTACGAGGCACCTTAAAATGAGCAAAAGTCGTACTTTCACCTTCGTGGTGCTCTGATCCAAACGAAAGACGCTTCCTGTTGGCTTCAATCACACAGCCAACGGCATAGCGAGCTTGGCTTGCCAAGTGTCACGGGCAACAACAAACAACAACAAAAAGATAGTATACAGATAATATTAGTATTTTGCAATGAAGAGATATTGAAAAGTCTCAAAATCTATTTCTTTCCAGTAGATTTCAGCTCATTGAAGAATGTCTGGAAAAAAAGGTTGCTGACTTTTTGGTGAAGAAAGGCGTGAGAGACCTTGGAATAGCCTTTCTTTCCATTCAGTAAAATGACTGATTAAGAGATGATATACTGCTAGAATAAATCAGAAGGCATTGTGTGTGATTACGCAAGTAAACCTTGTGCTTTCCCGATGAAGGGGTCAGAAGCTATTCCTGATTTTCCTAGAAGTGATAGTGTGGTGCTTTTTCGCCTTTCTGCCGGCCGTGGCAATTTTCCGGCATAGTTGTATTCGATTTAAACTTTGGATTTCTTTCTCGTGTCCTTTGCGAAAACAAGATCAAATTTTTGAAGATAACCAACTTGACTGGTGCCTTGCACTTGATCACATTTAATTTCACAGATTTAGAGGTTCAATAATAACAGAAATATCAAAACACGTAAAAACTTACAGAATAAAAATTAATAGTTAGAATGCAAATGTGTTAAAAGGATAATCAATAATTTTTGCCTCAAGAATTTTTTTGATATGTTAATACCTCTTTTCTCTCCTCTTAGTAATAAATGAGTTATTGAATACTTATCGCTTGTAATCATCGTAATCAATTAGTTTTCAGTTTTAGAAATGTATTTTCAATCATTATTTTTTTAAATGTGTGTTACTGTCATCATTCAACCATTGATGAAAATTTTAATAGTAACAGATGTTATGTACTTTCCATTATTTTATTCTTGATGCAAATTTTTTCGGCACAGGTGCCGTATAATTTATGATTCCAAATTCTGAATTTTTTTGGCGATGAAGAAATGCTGCCAAGATGACGCATCGTGACGTGCGCAATGACGTAAATACTAGGGTTATCAAAATAGAATTTTCTGTATAATTCTTATAGGTCTCCATATGTATGACGTAATAAAAACGAGGTTACCAGATACATAAGAAAGTCTACCAAAAAATCGCGAACCTCAGAATTTGGTGTCATGGATTATACATTTTTTCTTGCCATTTAGCAATAAACTCTTAGTGCATTTTTAAAGCACACCAATCAACAATACTTCGACATACGAGTCGTTACAGTATTAATGAGAATTCAAGTGAGTAATCTTCTAATATTTTGCCATTGATGCATATTTCACTGTCACTGTCAGTTGCGCCAAACATTTATTCTTTAAAACTTAGCAACAGTTCAACTATCGTAGTGAAAAACATAAATGCAGTTATGTATAGATATATCAACCATAGGTTCTTAAACATTGAAAACTATATGATATTCCATGCAGCAACAATTATAATATTATATAATAAATATCCAGATTTCCAAAAATTATTTTCATTAACTTGTAGTCAGTCATCATTACTCCTACAGCTACATTACTTTTTTCTACATTACTTTAATTTGTAGCCAGTTATCTCTATTTTATATCATACAGCACATTTGGTCATCTGAAAAACTATCAATGAAAAATAGGTCTTCAGCCTATTTTTATTGGTAGTTTTTCCATAAGTTATGCATACATCAATCATCAGAAATCTAAAACAGCCACCTTTCTTTATTAACTTGTAGCCAATCATCATTACTCTCCCAGCTACATTACCTTTTTTCTATTAACTTGTAGCCAGTTATCTCTGTTTTATATCATCAAGCATTTGGCCATTGATATATTCATCATCCTATTTTTCACCACTAGTTTTTCCATAAATTTTGCGTACATTAATCATCTCTTTCAGTAGTCTAAAACAATTACAACAGAAGAATATAGTTACATCCAATTTATATCCTCATAATATGTCATTAATATACTTACCAATCAGCAGCAGTTGTTTCATTGATGGCATACCAATCATCAAGCTCACATAATAGCCACAATGAAGAGCATCCATAACTACCAGACATTCCTAAACAGTGAGCCCATTTGAATGAATAATTTAGTCACTACCCTCTACTCACAACTCAATATCACTCAAGTTTCACGCAGCAATGTTTACTTCAATTTCAACATTGTAAAAGAACATGTGCCACCCAACTAGTCTAGTGGTCAGCGTGTCTGACTGCGGATAGGGAGGTCCTGAATTCGAATCCCGGTTCGGGCATGGATGTACTTTCTCTCTCTATCTATCCTGTCTTTGTCCTTTCCTTGTATGAATGTGGATTGAATGGTTGCCTACCCTATAAACGGGTTCCTATGGCATGTGTGTACTGAGGAAGTCGGACTCCACACCAAAATAGGGTTCAGTTGGAAAAGTGGAGCAGCGCACTCCATATTGCCAGCCTGGCTGGCACACACACACACGACAACAACAACAAAAGAACATGTATATAAAGTTGGAAGCAATTGTAATTTAGTGGTCTCAGACTTACTCAGAAGCCCCGTATTGAACAAAACTTTCAATCAGCCAAAACTCAATTAAGTTTAAAAACTATTAATTGGTAATTTTTCTTATGTAGTTTAGGCTAAAATATTTACTCCTTAATATGTGTTTCTTCTCCGAAATATTCTTCATTTTTATTTCGTTTTGTGATACAGTTTTTGTGACACCAGTATATTCGTTTTTCTGTTTATATGAACAATGATAGGTTAGGAAAAAATGAAAATATCGTGTTTATTTCGGACAGCAAAATTTATTCCGGGCATATTTGCCTTGAATATAACAATTACATAAGTTTAAAAAAGATATTCAGTGTCATATTTGCTTTGTTACGAAAGTACGCACTCCATATTTATGGATAAAACACTAAAAATAGTGGAATTGAAAATAAAACACATTTTGTAGTCGATTTCAAAAACTCTATTTAAGGATAATAAGTTAAAATTCGATTTGAAAAAGCACCTCCTTCAGTAAATATTATAGTAATAATTAAATAGCCATTTTAAAAACGTTTAAAATGTGTATGTGAAAAAAGTGCAACTTTTTTAGTATCTGAATAAGAAAGAGTTGAACTTGAGATTCTTGATCACAGATTTTTTTAGATCGATCTTTCACAGTAAAATATACTAGATTTATATTTATATAACAAAGAAAATTTAGATCTTTTTTTTTCATTTCATTGTAGCAGGAAATAAACTCGTCAAATGATATTACTGATTTCAAAGTAAATGTTGCAAATTAAGATCTTTTAACATTAAGTCTATAAACTTTTCACATAAATTTTAAGCAATATCAAAATGTGTTTGTGTGTATAAACTCCCAAAGAAGCAAATGTTATAGATAAAAGTTACTATTTTTTTTTTATCTGTATGTCGTGTATTGTCGTCAAAAATTTCCGTTCGGTGAGGTTTGACCATTGAAGTGGAATTGTATCAAAATATGATGGCCATAAAAACATATTTCGTGCAAATTTGACTTGATAAAACTTTTACTTAAGTCCAAAGGTATATCATTTTTAATACAAATTTAAGCAAAATATGGAATGTTCCAGATAAGTGAATCATCAGGGACCACAATGGTTTCATGTTCACACTATTGCACTTTTTGTTCAGTTGCTGCTGAACAAAAGGAGCTTCATTTTACTTTTCTCCTCTCCGCATTTATGTCCGTCTAATTTGTGCATGAGAAAGTTCGCTATTTTTTTTCTTAAGCCTTACGATTAAACCCCCCGATCAATGAACAATCTTCCCAGAAAATTATTTGTGGAAGAAGTTCAAATGTATCCCAACAGCTTTACCTATCAGCTACAAGATATCCAAAGTATTCCTTCAGTATTGGAAAAAAATTATTGGAAACAAAATTGCAGTCAATGAACAATTTGGTACCGTTAACACCATCACTTTTTATTTCAAGCTACGTCATGTGATTTGATTGTAAATTTCAGATACATCTACAGTTTTCATCCATAATATATATCTCTATCATTGTCTATCTATCTATCGTTGTCTATTTATTTACATATCATTGTCTATCTATTTTCTATCTATTTATCAATCATTGTCTATCTATCGTTGTCTATTTATTTATCTATCATTGTCTGTCTATTTTCTATCTATTTATCAATCATTGTCTATCTATCGTTGTCTATTTATTTATCTATCATTGTCTATCTATTTATCAATCATTGTCTATCTATCATTGTCTGTTTATCTATCTATTATTGCCTGTCTATCATTTTCTATCTATCTATTCATTCATGTAAATTCTTTCAAACTTGATTTGCTTAGTGGTCGAAAATAGATAATTATTTGTTATGGAGTTCAAACTGTCAATTTGAATAATCAATGACTTTTGATTTATTACGGCTGCTAATGTTATAAATAAATATGCATGTATTGCAAAAAAATATATATAACAATCCATGAACAAGTTCCTCTTCAATGAAATTTCAAGTTAACAAGAGATCTTTGTATTAATATAACTTTTACTCATAAATAAAAGATCTCGAAAGAGCAGCGAAGCATCATTTCATGAAAGTGTTTAATTAATGTTCTGATTAATCTTAAGCAATTCATATTATGTGTTGTTTTACAGATTTATTCTGATTTACAAATGTAATCATTTGAAAATTCCTCTAACTTGTGTTTGAAGATGTCAATTCCTGCGCATGTAGTTGGAGCAAATTTTTCTGCGTCTGATGCATAAAAGCAAATGACATCTCTGATATCCACCTCGTTACCTGATCGTTGTGCAAAATTAGAAATTTATGGCACAAGCCAATAAGCTTGTGCCATAAATTTATGATTTTAGGAAGAAAAAGATTTGACTTCGATTCAAAACAGTAAATAAACAAATAAAAATATTAATAAAAGATAAATTTTTCCTAGGTAAATCTTGCAATAATTTAAAGCTAAAGGAGTACTCGTTAACTGCAGGAATGCAATAATTTAAATCAAAGAAACATTTGGTAAGTTAAAAAAAATCATAGAAATTTATATGGTAAATGTTTAAAGGTAATATATTCGCCGAATTCAATAACAGCTTTTTCATTCAAAGTAAATTTGTAGGTTTTGAAAAAGAACAAAACATATTTTAAATCCGCTTACAAACCTATTTAATGCATCCTCCATTTTTATGTGGATTTTAAAGTCGTTAACTTTTTAATAATTTTAGTATTTTCCGGGAAAAATATACTTAAAAGTGATTTTTGGGGAATATTGGCAATTTATTTTTCCTTCAAATCCTTTTTTTTAGCGGCACAGGCCCCGTATAATCCATGATTTCAAATTCTGAATTTTTTTGGTGGTGAATAAATGTTGCCAAGATGACGTATCATGACGTGTGCGATGACGTAAGCACTAGGGTGTTACCAAAATAGAATTTCTGCATAATTCTTATAGGTCTCCATATGTATGAAGTAATAAAAACGAGGTTGCCAGATACATAAGAAAATCCGCCAAAAATTCACAAACTCAGAATTTAGCATCCTGGATTATACGGCATCTGTGCCGGAATAGTATGTTAACCATTTTTTTTGTTTGTCTCTAATACAATGTGTTGCCTATGTTAGATATTTTCATTGGCATATCATTTAAGGGAATCGTTTTTGTAGCATATTAAGATGAGTACAGTGCTATCTATCGTACAACTTTTGCCTTATTTCTTGTATTTTCCTCAAACAAATTCTCAGTGGCTTCAGTTATAAGCTCGACAATAAAATTGCCATACAAAGAAAACGATTTGCTTTAACGGGAAATTTATACAATGTAAGAGATTAACTTTTCAACCTGTAACTGTTAAATAAGTGATGAATGAATTTAATTTAACTTACAATGAATTTAAGGAAGGTAAAAGTAGGGCATGTGTTTTTAATACAAAAATATTTGTTGTAGTTTGGTTCATAAATGATGTTGAGCTACGTCAGATACAAATAAATTCTTTTTCAAGATTTTCAGGACATTGATAGCTTGTAACGTATGAGGATTAGGCACAGATGCCGTATAATCCAGGATGCCAAATTCTCAGCTTGGTGATTTTTTTTACTCATTTTTTATGCATCTGGCGTCCTGGCTTTTATTACGTCATAAATATATAGAACTATATGAATTATGGAGAAAATTCTATTCTGGCAATCCTAGTATTTACGTTACCTCTCACGTCACAATACGTCATCTTGGCAACATTTATTCATCGCCAAAAACATTGTGAACTGTCATCCTGGAATATACGGCATCTGTGCCCAGGATTATGGTTTATCTTTCACATTATTACTGTGAGATTCGAAATTCCATGACTATCTTCAGAATATGGAATTGATGGGTTTAGCATAGCCTTGCTAGATCCAGCAAGGTGTTCCTTGCTGGATCTCAACCACCGACTAACACCGACATCCAAGAAGACAAATATGTCACCCCCATGAACTCAGTGGACCATGTAGCCAGTCACGAGGTCTGAATCAAGAAATGGGGTCACTTTTAATTCAACAAAAAGTAACCACAAATAGTTCGGCAACATTTGCAGTAGCCTTGACTGTAGTTATATATCCAATCAGAATTGAAATATTTTCTATATTTGTTTGTAAAACACTGAATGACTAAGAATTAAGAAATACTTAAAATGGAACTAAAAAAACGTAACAGTTGCTCAGTGGTTTCAATCTCAAGCATATCGAACGTACTGTCATTATTAATTCATACCAAGTGATGAAGTCCACAACTGTGTCAACTACTCTTCTCTAAACACCACCACTCCAGTTAAGAATATTTAATCTGTTTAAGTTAATAATAATGGAACTTGATACTCAAATGGGGAAGTCAGCCTTACGCCCACAATTTGTATATTTCTAATTACATTTCATCTAAATTTTGATTGAAGAAAAAGTTTTGCCATGCATTCTACAACACATTGGTAATGAGCATGGTTAAATTGCAAAATTTTTCATTCTCTCCAAACATTTTCACCTAACTAAGAGAAGTTAGGCAACTAATTAAAGTGCAAAATTGCTGTCAACGCAATGCCCTTGTGCTAGATTATAACTGTATCATCCAACTTTCTGAGCATTAATTAGTGCATCTTTTTTACCATTAGACTTCCAAACGCAACTCGTTTTAACAATGTCCAAAATTACTGAAGAGAAAAAATTGTACTTAATATGATAATATTAGTTAAAATAGTTAAATGATATTAAAATATTTTTAGATATATAAAATTTATCAATGAAAATTAAGAAGTTCCTTTTTTTCGCGAGTAAGTACCATCTTATGAACACGTGGAGATATCCTTCTTCATGTATTCCAAAATTATTAGCTTTATTTAATTGTCTCTCATCTATTTTTAACCTAATTAATTTTCTTAAAAGTTAACATTATTGAAATTTATAACATCATTCTTACATTTTTAAATTTTTTAACAATATTCACGACAGTAAGAAGCTTCTGCTTGCACTTAAACTAATTCCTAATAAATAAATTGGCAAGAAAAACTGGCTGAATGTAATTTATATATATGTCAAAAAGTGCTTCTAACACTATTGTTCTGCTTGTCTCTTAAAGACTTGTAGGCCATGGTAGCCTAGTAGTTAAGGCATCGGCCTTCCGTCCGGAAGGGTGGGGTTCGATTCCTATTGCCGCCAAAGACTCACTGAGTTCATGCGGTATACGCGCTCATTAAATCTGTGGAATCAAAAGTCATGTGGTCGGTCATTGAGCAGTTATCATGGGTGCAAAGGTCTGGAGAAAATTTCCTGCCCCTTCAGATCAATGTCAAAATGGAGGGAGTGGATCCTCTGGTGGTGCCATCTATCGGAGGATTTGTAGAGCAAAGTCGTGCTTTCATCTTTGTGGTGCTCTGGTTAAACGAAAGACGCACCCTACTCACTTAAATTTGCATAGCCAGCGGCATGGCGAGCTTGGCTTGTCCAAGTGTCATAAGCAACAACAACAGACTTTTAGCACATGATTGCTAACTAGACAGTGACTTACAATTTTAAGCAGATTCCTAATCACAACAAACATCTAAACTCAGCGTCGGAACAGAAACCACGATCTTTTGAATTGAAGATCACAACTCTGAAGATTCGGCAGCTGACTCGGCCATTTCTGAGATGAAGTACATATCCAAATTTAGCAACAAATTCCACAGCTATGCTATAGAATTGAACGTTTTAGCGTGACTATCAATATATATTACTTTTAAGTAGTGTTAATGTTCAGACATTCTAACCGTAATGTGTTTGTGTATCTTCTCAAAGTCTCCTAGATTAAACATCCTAATTTGAAAAATTCAGTAATATAATTTTATTTGATTCACAAAGATGATTCATTCTGAAACGGAGACAAAAAGAAATAATGAAATTTTTTGTTATATCTGTTCCAAAGTTATATTTCACTACTGTAAATCATATCTTTTGCTTTTCATACACTGAAAAGGTAACTCAAAAAGTAATGTTAGGCAGGTAAGCGGATTCTCATTTTTAGTGACAGTCAAGCCGCTATAAAAGCGCTCAGTTCTTTCGAAATCAAATCTAAAATGATTTTGGAATGTAGAAACCTTCTTACAGAACTGGCAACTAGAAACAAGGTGATCCTTGTATGGGTGTCAGGGCACAAAGGTATCGAAGGTAATGAAAGGGCTGATGAACTTGCTAAACAAGGATCGTCTTTTGCTCCCATCGGTGCAGAAGCTTTTTGTGGGATCAATTTGAAGACCGCGAAAAACCAATGTTCTTAGATGGGAAAAACGAAAGATGTATGAAGCTTGGCTCAACACTCCTGGTCAAACCCACGCTAAAAGTATGATCTGTGGATCATCAGAGAGGATTGCTTCTGAAATCCTAAGATGCTCTAGGCAGAAGATGCGTTTAATCGTAGGCTTCATAACTGGGCACTACTATTTCAGAAAACACCTCCATAAAATGGGACTGTTTCAGCAAGACCCTATCTGCGAGAAATGTCATACGCAAGAGGAAACGGCCAAGCATATCATTTACGAATGCGAGGCTCTTGCCACCCTCCCTAGATTAACTTCTTTAGGCATCATCCATACTAGAGAGTTACACTTAGACTCCATTAAAGAGTTATCGGACTTTATTAATAAAGTGGGTGACCCGAGCAACTGGAACTAGGAAACATTGGGTATGGAGTTAATGGTACAAGATGCTGATAAAAGCAGAGGTGCCCAATGACATACAAACCCAACTCTAAGAAGAAGAAGAATGTTAGGCAGTTTGTTGTTGACGTTATTGATTAGGGTAGGCCATTCTAACTCTAGGAAAGTAGTAAGTTAAAAAGCAGACTTAACCGAAAATCTATTGTGTTCATTAAAGGCAGTTTGAAGCAAGTTAAATAAGTCGTGGTCGCACTGTCCTCCAAGTGAAATGATATCTCCTGGTATGGTATGGTAAGTCAAATATTGGGGATCTTCTGTATAGTTTCTAAGTTACAAAGATTCTGTCATGCAGTATCGATCTATGATAAAGCTAAGTTCTGAATCAGGTGAAGGTGAGCATACAGATATTCATTCAGGCAGTGCTAGTTTGGTGAATATAACTTGATTATTTGTAATTTTTTAATTCTTAGTACTTGAAATAAAATATAAAAAAAAATTCAATCGAAATTTAGCACTTGGAATATAGTCAGCAAAAATTTCACTACTAATTTTGCATCTGATGCATAACAAAATTGCCTGCTTTGTTTAATATGTTCAATATGAGTATTTTTTTAATTAGTCACATTCAATTTGGAATCTTATTCTTTTATAATTAGAAAAAAAACCCAAAAGAAATGCAGTTGAATAAAATAAGACTCTATTATGTATTTAACATAATAACTGAAAATTCTTCAAGCTAATTAATAACAGTGCGTTAATGCCCAACTTGTCTAGTATTCAGTGTGCCTGACTGCGGATAAGGAGGTCCTGGGTTCGAATCCCGGTTCAAGCATGGATGTACTTTTTCTCTCTATCTATCCGGTCTTTGTCCTTTCCTGGTATGAATGAGGTATGAATGGTTGCCTACTCTATAAACGGGTACCTATGGGTCTAGAGCTAAGTCGTACTTTCACCTTCATGGTGCTCTGATTAAAAACGAAAGACGCTCCCAATCGACTTAAATTCACATAGCCAAGGCATGGCGAGCTTGGCTCGTCCAAGTGTCATTAGTAACAACAACGGTAGGTTAAAAATTTTGATTTTGATTTCCATAGTGCAAAAAGCTAGAAATTCAAAATTAAAGAAAGTAATTTATTTTTTAAATGTACACAAAATTTTAATATAATCAAACATGTTTTAATATACAAATTATCTCAACAATATAAATTTCTATATAAATTCCTTGAATATGCTTTAAAATCGAAGCTTTATACGTATATATTTTTAAATTTCTTTAACTTAAATATTTAATTACTAAGCAATAAATATAAATTTTCAATTTGTTCCATTTAAATGATTAATATTTTTGTTGATCATTAATATTTAAATATGAAGTTGCATATGATATCACTGTAGACTATTTTAAGCAATTCTTTGTTTTTTAATTTTAGATTGTCTTTATATTTATTTATGTCAATTATCATGTTGAAATATATACTGTCTAAATTTATAAGCACCATCTAAAATTCATAATTGTCAAAATGAATAACATTTGCTTTTACATACTTCTAGTATAAAATACTTTGACTCAGGACAAATATATTTTCATTTCACAGTATATTTATGTACATGTTTTTAAAATATTACATAAAAAATTATGTAAAACAGAAGTAATTTTGAGAATTCTGAGCATTATGAGAGTTGGACAGTTTTTCCACCGATTTCATTCCACTTTTGGTAAAGTAAAATTGTTGGTGCTGCCATCTAGTATTTAATTCTTATTATTTTTTTAAATTCTTCGGTAATAGAATTGTAATCTTTTTACAATGAAATCAAAACGGGCAAACTCAAAACAAACATTAAAACGAGTAATCTTCAAAAATCGCTAACACCTACATCCAATCTCTCGTCAGTTCTCAACCTTATAAAAAGTTCTTGTGTTTCAAACAAATATTTTGGAGTGTATAAATATGTTGTTAAAGGAAACTCAATTTCATCTCTGGCTAATCAAAGTTTAAACCTGCAATAGAAAATAGAAAAGATTTACCACGATTGAAATCCTCCCTCTCTACTAAAAGTAATAAATTCTTCCAAATTATTTATTAATATTTATTCATGAAGACAATTAAACTAATCATTTGGAATATAAATATTTATTCACAATGAACGTTAAAATTTGCATTTTTATTAACAAAAATTTAGTATTTTGAAAACTTTATTTAAGGTTCAAAATAATAATATTAAAATTATTCTGCATTTTAAAAATTGTAACTTATATTGTAATTTTAATTGTATGTATATATTGAAAACGATGCGCAATGTACAGATTGAAAATAGACAATTAATTGCATGCAATAATTTTAATGATAATCTCCAACTTTATTTTTTTTGCTCTTTTATTTAATATTTAAAATTTTAGTAAAATTGTAATTTTACTAAAATTTTAATTTGGTAAAATTGTAAAATAAAATTGCAAAAATAAATTTTAGTAAAATTTTTAAATAATCAATTTTTAACTAACACATTTTTTATAGTTTAAGTGGAACAGCAAATTAATAATAGAAATTAATTTTATCATAAATTTAAAAAGAAATTAATTAAGTTGTTAAAAGCCTATATTTTACCCAGAATTTATAAGTGTATTTACATACAACCAGGTAGCAGTGTTTGAAATACACATGTCGAAGTCTTACGTAGAATTATTAAAACTGAATCGGGTGATTTCTATGGAAATTAATTTAATTTGAAGCACAGATACATAAAACTTTCCTTCTCCTTTTTACGTGTAATACATATTATTAAATTTTTAAAATGTTAAATGTTTACTAAATGGTTTATTTATGTTTCTTAACAATATCGATAGGCGGCAGCACCAAGCGTTCCTCATTAAAATACATTTAGTGAGTGAAAATTTTTCACCATGAAACGAGATATAACGATAAGGTATTCCATGAAATGCGGATGAAGACAGAAAGTTCGATAAAATTAATCACCTGTGTAAAGAAAATCATATATTTCTTAGAGTTATTTTATTAATCTCTAAAACATTAATGGGAAAATTTATCTTTTTGTCTAAGTTTTTTTGACTATTGAGTTTGCTCCTTCACTGACGAACCTTTTTCATTCTGATCAGAGAATTTAGGAAACTGGTACAAATGAGTAAAACAATATAGGCAGGAAAACTTATAAAACAATATGGATTAAAATTTATTTATTAAGGATAAATTAATCATCCTCTTGAGTACACTCATGACTAGTTAACGTTCATGAGTGCAGTCAACAGGATGACTTGGATTCTCAAAACATGCAGTCATTTATTCAGAATATCCTAATTCAGACACCTAATTCAGAATCTCCTAATTCAGATAGGCGACAGCACCATACGTTCCTCATTAAAATATATTTAGTAAGTGAAACTTTTTCATCATGAAACGAGATACAACGACAATGTATACTATGAAATGCGGATGAAGACAGAAAATTCGATAAAATTAATCACCTGTGTAAAGAGAATCATATTTCTTAGAGTTATTTTATTAATCTCTAAAATATTAATGGAAAAATTTGTCTAAGTTTTTTTTTGACTATTCAGTTTGCTCCTTCACTGACGAACCTTTTTCATTCTGATCAGATAATTTAGGAAACTGATACAAATGAGTAAAACAATATAGGCAGGAAAACTTATAAAACAATATGGATTAAAATTTATTTATTAAGGATAAATTAATCATCCTCTTGACTACACTCATGACTAGTTAACGTTCATGAGTGCAGTCAACAGGATGACTTGGATTCTCAAAACATGCAGTCATTTATTCAGAATATCCTAATTCAGACACCTAATTCAGAATCTCCTAATTCAGATAGGCGACAGCACCATACGTTCCTCATTAAAATATATTTAGTAAGTGAAACTTTTTCATCATGAAACGAGATACAACGACAATGTATACTATGAAATGCGGATGAAGACAGAAAATTCGATAAAATTAATCACCTGTGTAAAGAGAATCATATTTCTTAGAGTTATTTTATTAATCTCTAAAATATTAATGGAAAAATTTGTCTAAGTTTTTTTTTGACTATTGAGTTTGCTCCTGCACTGACGAACCTTTTTCATTCTAATCAGAGAATTTAGGAAGTTGATACAAATGAGTAAAACAATATAGGCAGGAAAACTTATAAAACAATAAGGATTAAAATTTAGTTATTAAGGATAAATTAATCATCCTCTTGACTACACTCATGACTAGTTAACGTTCATGAGTGCAGTCAACAGGATGACTTGGATTCTCAAAACATGCAGTCATTTATTCAGAATATCCTAATTCAGACACCTAATTCAGAATCTCCTAATTCAGATAGGCGACAGCACCATACGTTCCTCATTAAAATATATTTAGTAAGTGAAACTTTTTCATCATGAAACGAGATACAACGACAATGTATACTATGAAATGCGGATGAAGACAGAAAATTCGATAAAATTAATCACCTGTGTAAAGAGAATCATATTTCTTAGAGTTATTTTATTAATCACTAAAATATTAATGGAAAAATTTGTCTAAGTTTTTTTTGACTATTGAGTTTGCTCCTTCACTGACGAACCTTTTTCATTCTGATCAGAGAATTTAGGAAACTGATACAAATGAGTAAAACAATATAGGCAGGAAAACTTATAAAACAATATGGATTAAAATTTAGTTATTAAGGATAAATTAATCATCCTCTTGACTACACTCATGACTAGTTAACGTTCATGAGTGCAGTCAACAGGATGACTTGGATTCTCAAAACATGCAGTCATTTATTCAGAATATCCTAATTCAGACAAGATAACTAATTTATGAAAAATATTTTTAAGATACCGAATTTATGGTTTTCCATTTAAATGAGTGCTAAATGGCATTTTTTCCTGACGAAATATTCTTACTTTGAATAGATATATCAGTATTATAAGTCATCAGTGCCGATATTTAGTGTATTTCCTGAGAAGATTATTCTTTTCCTGACAGTTGCGGTTACAGATCAACGCCAATGAACACATCAGTGGATACAATCAGCTTGAATGAGTCAGATATCATCCGCTTGGTCGAAGCCTACCTTGACTTCAGAGGTTTCCACATGACCTTGGATGCCCTTGAGAGAGAGACAGGAGTCCTCAATGCCCAACATTCGGAGGAAATTCTGATTCTGAGGAGCCTCATCCTGGATGGGCAATGGCGGGAAGCCATTGAGTACATCAAGAAGTTGCCCCTTCAAGAGACTGATCTCAGGCTCATGGTATTCGAAATCATGAAGCAGAAGTACATTGAACTTATCTGCGTTTACGAAGAGGTATTTGAACATACTTAAATTTGTGAGAAAGTCAATTGCTGAAGTTGCTTGGCATGTGACTCGACTTACACGTCAGATTCTATTGCTGAATTATTTTATTTAATTATGTTTTTATAGCTGTCTTTCTCTGTTCCAATTAAATAGGATAGAACGCATCAAAAATTCAGTGAAGTGCAAAATTGAATAACATCTCTTCTCATAAATAATGAAACTTTTTAATAAACATAAAATAATACAGCATGATAAAAAGCAGACAGACAGACAGGGTGCGCAGGGTGAGTCCACACTGTACCATAGGGTTAACAGGTTGCGTCTCTCTGACACCATCTGAACATTTATTTTTATGACGAAATATGTGCAAATTGGAGACATATTTCTCCTATACAGATAAGAGTAAATGTAAAATACACATTAATATAAACGAGGTTTAACTAAATAGAAATTTTGAAAAGAAGAAAAAAATGACAATTAAAATAATTTAAGTCTAGTTAAGACAGACTTCTACCTTTATGGTGCTCGGATCCCCGAACAAACAGAACAACAGTCTCATCTCCTCTTTATGACTTAGGGTCAATGGTCTGATGTACCTCTTCTTTGTCAGAGATTTGGAGGATAAGCCACAACAACAACAATTCTAGTTAAATATTAGTTTTCGAAAGTTCCCATAAAATACTTGTTCGTATTACTGTATCGCCGTAGATGTTGATTAAAGAGTTCAATGTGTTGTTGTTGCTTATGACACTTGAACAAACCAATCTGCCACCGCCAAAGGTATTTTTTCACATACATTCTACAGTCGCCATGAATAGAAGAGGATCTTCTGTTGAATCAAAATTCAAACTCATTTACCAACCAAGCTACAGCAGTCTCTGATGTAAATGCACTTCAATTTATTACGGCTTTTTTTTTAAACCTCGTAAAAACCTGTTGCTTATGACACTTGGACAAGCCAAGCTCGCTATGCCTTTGGCAGAGTGATTTAAGTCAATAGAGAGCGTCTTTCGTTTGGATCAGAGCACCACGAAGGTGAAAGTACGACTCTGCTCTTTTTAAGGTGCCTCGTCATTTTGAACCACGGTCAGGTGACGAGGCCACACCTGAGATGACACCCTCCTCTCCACATCCACGCCCCACCAGCGGAAGGACTTTAGACGTCACAGATTAACGTGGACACGTTCCCAACCCACGGAGTTCCAGCAACCCAGTGAAGGAGAGTACACCGTGGTCACCCTCCCAACCACTGCCCGCGACAAATGATGCTTCACTTTGCTGAGCTTACGGGAAGCGGCGTGAAGCTACTGAGCCTCTAGAGCTCGAGTTTATATGTGTAAAAGGACAAAGTGATAAATCCTAAAGGGTTTTATCATTACTAGAAATCTTAGGCTTTGTACAAATCGCTATCAGGTGGAATATAAATATTAGTGCACAGTTCAATTCCCTTGAGAATAAATGTTTCATTAACGGGACAAGTATTTAGCGCCGGTAGTTATTCCCAAAACTGAATTTTAGAAAGTGAGCGATTTGAACTCTTGAGGTGGAAACAAAAAAGCAATGGCAAAGGCAGATGTTATTTGTAAATAGTGTTTAACATGGCTCAGGCTTAGTATCATTTTTTAAGGCTAAGCAAAATATTTGAGATTTAAATTTGACTGCTTTAATGCAAACAGAATTAGATATTGATGTTTGGCTTTGTGTAAATGTCTATTACAGTCAATATTTGAAATTCTATTAGACATAAATATGGTCCAGTGTATATAAGTACCTATAACAACACTTCAAAAATTAGTTAATCATTACAAAATCAATAATTATTATTTTATGCTTAAGCATTTCTCAATAATTATCAATTTCTTTTTTCTACAACAAATCATCAAACAATAAATATTGATCAAATTTCAGTAATTTCAACATTATTTTATGTAACTCTTAGAACAACTGCAACATAAATATCAATTAGAACATGGAATCCCAAACTTTTTTTTCTTGTGGACCTATTTTCAAAGTTTTACTATTTTTGGTAGACCCCCTGCTGCTGCATTCTACTGTATTCCCAAAACTCCTAAAATATATCGCCCAAAATTGGGGGTGTGATTTTGAGAAGGGAAAAAAGTAGCCCATTTTCTTGTTCCTATTTGTGGTTATACAAAAATATAAACATTTATTATTACAAACAATCAATGATTAACAAAAAATCCACAATGAATTCTGAAATGTAAATTAACAATAAAAAATAGTCATTCTTTTAATGAGAAGGCGCTCGGGTGACACTTTGCAAGTCTCGACATGTAGTGTACACTTATACTCTTATCTATTGTTCTATTGAATTCTGTGTTTGAAATGAATCTCGAATATTTTTGAGTACCTACCTAGTGAATGAGGCTACCTGCCTACGTTGATAGGTAAATCCAAGCCAAAATGTTTGTTCTTTATTATGAAAACCAGAAAATTTTTCATGGACCCCCACTTACAACTTGTGAACCTCTATTTTCTTTTCATATCTATGTGGACCCCCGTGTGTTCTCCTATGGACCCCTGGGGGTCAACCTGGACCACTTTGGGAACCTATGAATTAGAATAATATCTATATAGAAAAAACTTTACCAGTGAGACAATTAACATTGAAATAAGAGTGATAAAATGGATGCAGTTAATATTACTATATTAAATTTTTAAAATAGAATTCAATATCTTTTGTGAGTTATATATTTATGTCCCAATATCCACCCGGATAGTTACATAATTATTCATCTCTGTATTAAGATGTATTGAGTATAGACTAGTAAGAGTTAAAGCTAATATATGGCATTGAAGTAGCTATATTAATATACAACTATAAAACTATTTTATTGTGTACTTATCATTTGAAACAGCTTTATTATTGTATACTTATCGACTACAGGCTAGGGCAAGCTAGCTTCCTTATTTCAAATTGCAATAACACAAAAAGTAATGAAGATAATGAGGCTGTCGTGATCTCGTTTCAGACAGGAGATCATAAAGGAGATGTGTGGCATTGCGGTTCACAGTTGCCATCATGCATTTGTCCTGCATTTGCAGTAGACCCGTGCATTTGTCGTAGAGGCATATTTTTCCGGGTACCTCATTTCAATGGGAAACGATTTGAAGTGTCCAGCGCCTTTTCCCGATTCGGACCTATGTAATTTCTTTTCGGGGGGGGGTATTTAAAGTCACGTGTCTATACTGACCACCCAAACACTTTGAAAGGTCTGAAAAGAAGCAAGCTAGCTTCCTTATTTTCAAATTGCAATAACACAAAAAGTAGTGAAGATAATGAGGCTGTCGTGATCTCGTTTCAGAGAGGAGATCATAAAGGAGATGTGTGGCATTGTGGTTCAGTTGCCATCATGCATTTGTCCTGCATTTGCAGCAGACCCGTGCATTTGTCGTAGATTCCTATTTTTCCAGGTACCTCATTTCAATGGGAAACGATTTGGAGTGTCCAGCGCCTTTTCCCGATTCGGACCTATGTAATTTTTTTTCTTATGGGTATTTAAAGTCACGTGCCTATACTGACCACCCACACACTTTGAAATATCTGAAAAGAAGCAGTCAAAGAGAAATGGTTAACACACCCGCCAGTGTTCTGGAGAAAGTGATGAGAACAGCAGAATTCGCATCACCCGGTGTATCGCCAATGGCGGACGTCATTTCCTCAATTTGATATTTAAAACTATGTGAATTTAATCTTTAAATATATAACTTTTGCATGCAAAAATAAATTAAAAAATATTTTTTTACAGTTTTTGTGTTATTGCAATACGAAATAAGAAACTTATTTTGCCACACCCTGAATTTTATTGTGCAATTAAAACCCTGGATGAAAATGTCTGAATATTGTTCTTTAATTCCAAATTTTTTATGTGCGATCTATTTACTGCCCAAAGTTATTTTCTACAATATAGTTCTTTTCTCAAATAATTAATTACAGCCGAGCGTTTTAATCACTTTGAAGACATTAGCCAAAACATTTTGAATTTAAATCCCGTTCGCATTATATATTAGTTTGAATGCTCAATAACAAAATTTTAATTTCATTAAGAAAAACGAGATCTTTTCGTGACACTATTTTAATTTTTACCTAAATATTGGGTTGTTCGGAAAGTAATTTCGTTTTTTCCCAACAGAGGATTTAATTGTATTTTTTTGCACCCAACTTCACACTTAAGCCGTATAATTATTATATGCTTTGAGAGCTCATATAGCAAGGTTTGTGTGTGAAAAATTCCAATTAATTCTACGCAGTAGTTTTTGGTTGGTGCCCTTTTAAATATGGAGAGCGATAAGCAGCATTTTTGACATATCTTACTGCTTTACTACAGAAAGGGTAAAAATGCTGTTCAAGCCAGAAAGAAATCGACCAATGTGTACGGAGAAGGTGTTTTGACGATACGCCAGTGCCAGAACTGATTCGCTAAATTTCGATCCGGCAACTTTGATTTCGAAGATGCACTACGTTCGTTAAAGCCGGTTGAAGCTGATAAAGACGCGATAAGGTATTAGTTTAAGCGAACCGGGGAATAACAACAGTTTATGACCACTTGAAAGGCCTGGGATTATCCTCGAAGCTCGATGTATGGGTTCCCCATGTTCTCACAGAGAGAAATCTGTGTCGCCGCATTGACGTCTGCGATTCGCTTCTCAAACGTCACGAAAATGATCCGTTTTAGAAGCGCATCATCACTGGGTACGAAAAATGGGTTGTATACAAAAACGTCAAACGCAAGAGGTCAGAAACCTTTTCCAAAGCCGATATTGACCAAAAAAAGGTAGTGCTGTTTGTTTGGTTAGATTTTAAAGGAATGTTTTTTTTTTTTTTTTTGAGCTTTTACCGGATAACACAACGATTAATTCGGAAGTCTACTGTCATCAACTGGACAAACTGAATGATGCACTTCAACAGAAAAGACCAGAACTAATCAACAGGAAAGGTGTAGTGTTTCACCAAGACAACGCGAGACCTCACACAAGTTTGGTCGCCTAAAGCTTTTATAGCTTGAATAGGATACAATCTATTCAAGCTATAAAAGCTTCCAACCTATTCAACCTCGACCAGTTTTTTGCCAGTAAAGACCAAAAATTTTATGAGCGTGGAATTATGCTACTACCATAAAGATGGCAAAAGGTGTTGGACCAAAACAGCCAATATATAATTTAATAAAGTATTTGCTTATTATACGAAAACTCTCTTTCAATTCCACAAAAAAAAAAAAAAACGAAATTACTTTCCGAACAACCCAATATTTAAGCCTGTGGTACCTCAGTAACAGCTTAATACGAGAACTGCCAGAGGGAAATAAAATATTCCTTTAAATATTGTAAATAACACAGAAATCCCGAAATGAAACAGTGTCCCAGAAAATCAGTGACTGCTATATTATTAGTATTTACACATAACTCTTAGCACTTCTATTTGTCCCTTTCAGAAATTCTTACAGTTACGCGCAAATACTTCTAATTAATAAAACTCGCATAAATTAATAAAAAGCGTTGTTGCTACTTGTGACTCTTGGACAGGCCAAACTCGCTAGCCAAAGGTTATGCGAAATTAAGTCAAAAGGTTCCGTTTTTCCCTTTAATCAGAGCACCACGAAGATGAAAGTAAGACTTTGCTCTAAGACTCCTCCGACAGATGGCACCACCAAAGGATCCACTTCTTCAATTTTGACTTTGATCTAGTGAGGAGGAAATTTTCTGCAGACAACAGTACTTTCGTTTCCAGAGATTTAACGAGCATGTATATCGCATGTACTAGGTGGGTCTTTGGCGGCATTGGGAGTCGAGCTCAACCCTTCCGACAGAAGGCCGATGCCTTAACCACTAGACTACCAAGGCCATAAATAGTTAATGAGTTGATTAATAAATATTGTAGGTTTCTGAATTCAAAATTTCAATGTGTGTATATAAATTAGTACATAATTACAAGAATGTCACTCAATGGCCTAAGATAAAATGTGATGGCTTATTTTGTCTGATATCTAGCCATGATTGCCTGAATAAACATTTTCTCGTCAATGTGGCTCCAAATCCTTTTTGTTCCCTGAGTGATCTCCATGAAGAAATGGATCACCTGTTTAGATGCCCAGTTCTTCCTCGGACATCAATATGGAAGCTCTTATTTATAGAGTTATTCTTGTCTTTTTGATGCTCAATTGTCTTTTAATGTGCCATTGGAAATAAAAAAAACATAATTAAAAAATTAGCAAATCCAAACTTAGTAATTCTCATCCACTCTCTTGCTAACTATCAAACAAAATCTTTAAATTATTCCCGAATACCTCTAATTTATACCATGAATTACTTTTAAATTATCCATTTTGATATTCAAGTAATGGCTGACTGGTTAGCGTACCTAATTTCTAAGCAGTAGGTCCCGGGTTCGAATCCTGGTTCGGACATGGAAGTTATTTTTTCTCTGTGTGTGTGTTTCTTTATCCCTTCAATTTCGGAGTGAAGTTGGCACCCCCACTGGGTGCCCCAATGTATAAAATACCATCGCCTTCGCCCATGATATATCACTGGTATATCTTAAGGGTGCCGCCCAACTTGCCTAGTGGTCAGTGTGTCTGACTGCTGATAGAGAGGTCCTGGGTTCGAATCCCGGTTCGGGCATGGATATACTTTCTTTCTCTAACTATCATGTCTTCGTCCTTTCCTTGTATGAATGTGGAGTGAATGGTTAAACTAAAACTAAACTCCATGGCGCGACAGCCCATGTGGTCCAAGGCCTACAGTGCCCATAACTGTTTTCATGACGGAGGGCCCTGGGGTGCGAAGTATATGTCCCAGTTAGGTGGTCAGCCTAACGTAAGACCCACAGTGTTTAGTTCCCAAGCATGCTTGGTACTCAGTTAATCGACCCACTGAAGGGATGAAAGGCTGAGTCAACCTTGCCCAGCCCGAGGATCGAACCTCGGACCTGTGTCATGGGAGCGTGAAACGCTGCCACTAAGCCACCGGGCTTCAGGAGTGAATGGTTGCTTACCCTATAAACGGAGTTTGCTTCCAGCTCTTGTACCGAGCGGACGTGTTTCTTCGTTTGTCTCGCTGCCTCAGCCCGCATAGCAACCATTCGTACACCCCCAGCAACGGAGTTTCGTGATTTGGCTTTCGCGACTAATTAGAAGTTTGCAATTAATTAGTTTATCTAGTTATCACTGTAGCTCTGAAGATATTTATCCCAAGTACAATTGGTGTGAATTGTGTGGCATTTCGAAAAGTAGAAATTTGCTTTTCCAACAACTTATTTTGTATACTTCAAAAATTTTCTTATCAATCATTATTCCTTTGGATTAATTAACATCATGATGAGCGGCTAAAACCAAGGTAAGTGCCCAGATGTCGTATTATTACGTTCCGTGCATTGATTTCGTGCGTTTTGATGTATAGACTGTGTTGATGGGATAACTGGAACCGAAGTTATTGACCTTTTAATAAATACATAAAATCCATGTTTTTCGTCAGTTTTTCGCAAATTTTTTTCCACCTTTTTAATTATTCCTTAATGACTTCGGTTCTAATTGTCCTATCTTTCTAGAATTTTTCTCAAATTGGAGAGGATATTATTACGTTTCCAAAAATATATAATTTATAATAGTAAAATCAATAGTTCTTTTCCTATAATTTTGTAAATATTTTATTTTTATTCCATTATTTTGTATTTTTGAATATTTTGATTGCAATTCTTACCTTAAAACAACCGTAACTTTTTAATTTTTAAATCAATCCACTCCAATCTTTTTTTGTCTATTCGGAGCGGATTTCTGTGACTATTCTTAAGTGTGTAATATATGTCTCCAATCAACAGTTAATGAGATATGGTCTAATTAGTGCATTAAGAAATTATATTTCTTCTCGTATTTTCTCCTCGTGTTTCTTCATTTTTCCCCTATGTAGATGTATTTATACTGTAGTCTTTTTTTTTTTTTCTCCCCTTTCCTTCAAAATTCTGCTTTTTGCTCCCTGTTTTGTACCCCTGTTCCTTTTCATCTTAACACTTTGCGCATCGAATTTCCTGCGCTTAATTAATTTTAATATTAATCAGCTGTTTTCTCGGTTCCTAATTGTAACAGCTACATGGAACAAAGTCCTAAATTCTTTATTTCTAAATATGCTTCTAATATTCCCACTTAGTAAGTATATATATATAGATATATATATATATTTTAAATATTATTGATTTATTTATTTATTTATTTTTTTTACTCTTAGTCCATTTTTTTGAACTTTATCTTTCTCACGTTGCAAGATAAGCCCATATCCATGTCTTAAGATTTTCCATTTCTCTTTCTGTGGACTTGTTCTTTTCAGCTTTAGCATCTATGCTAAGGTATAGGAACTAAAAAAAAAAAATGTTTTTTTTTTTTTTTTTTTCAATCCAGTTCTAGATTTAAATATTTTTTTTCTCTTTCTCCCGTACATTTGGACTACAACTTTTTCACGTTCTAGTCTGCCTCTTTTAAGGATGTCTAACTAAATGACTCATTTTTTTTTATTCAATTGTTATTGTGTTATTATGTTATCTGAAAGAACTAAATTTCTCTTTTACTTTCTTTATTTTTAAGTTTTTTATTTTATATTTTTTTATGCATCTTTTTATTTTATTAATTTTGTTAATTTATTTTTGTTTATTTTAACGTTAATTTTAATTTTGAGATTTTATAATAATTTATGATTATTAATTGTACTTTTTTAACTTTAACTTTTAACGCTTTAATTATTTTTATTTTATTTATTTATTATTTTTTTTATAATTTTTATATATGTGTAATAATTATTTTTCAATGTTAATTTGACAATTATAACTACTTGTAAAATAAATTAATCTATATTAAATATCTTGTAAATAAGTTAATGTTTAATATTTTATAATTGTTTTTTACAAAGGCATGATATTTTATACCCTGACATTTTTTCTATTAAGTTAGGTCTGCTATTTGTTTTGCTGAACTTTTCATTTATTATAAATATAATAATCTTAATTACTTCCATATAATTCAAATAATGTCAACTTTAATTTCACCTAAAGAATATATTTAATTCACTTAAATTTGAATTTTCCAGTAGTTAAATACCATAATACTTTCTTTAATTTTTATTTGTTTGTTTTTATTTTCCATCTAATAGTTATGAGTAGTTTATTTTAATGGAATTGGGAATTAATTTACAATTCAAACCATTAATTATATTTTCTAAAATTTATTTTTAATTAAAACTACAACCTCTAAGTGGAATTGCAGTACATGGTGAGGAGAAGATTCTGGGATCACAAGTGTGGATTTTTATCCAAATTGTAGAGCAATTCTAATTGGCCCATGTCTCATTGACTTGGTTGTTTATGTTATTATTTCTTACCATTTAAAATAAAGAATGATAATCAAATAATTAACAAATAGGTTAGCCCAAATTAAAATACAGACATGCGATTTTCAGCGATATGCTTATCTGACGGACTCCCTTGTATCGATTCAGGTTTAATCTTTATAACTTTTTTTTTTTTTGCCTTGATTAATAATCAATGTCTATTAAATTTTTTTAACACAACACCATCAGTAGAGTTACACTGATGGAACTTTCTACTGAAATCGTCACATGGGGTTTCCTTCATGACGCTGTCTGTTTTTATAGTTTTTCTTTTTATTATTATTTTACTTACACTTTTTTTTATTACATTAAATCACAGGAATTTGACTCATTTAGTCTGTACATCGGATGTGCGGGTTGATGCACGGGACGGAGTGATCATGGCATCTGGGTCACTTCCGCTGTATCTATTGTCAGCCTTTACAATTGTAGTGATTTTTTTTCATCAATAGTATATTGTCATTATTACTTATTATTATTTTTCTTAACAATAAACCTATTGGTTTAATCAGCTTTCAGCATTTTCCGAATTGAACACGCAAATTTTAATGTCCGAATTGATTTCACCCATGAAACATACCTACACAAAGGATCCAGGAAACCTGGACTTAAATGGTTTAGATTCAGACCTTGGCACTATTGATAATCTTAACTCTCATAGTGAAGAGGTTATTTTGCACCCAGTGGTAGTAAAGTCAACATCACAAATTGAAAAAAGAAGGAAAAAACAAAAAGTTAAAGATGCAACACCATTCGCAATGTTGCAATCCCTAAAGAAAATCATCGAATCAAAAAATAAGGGCAGATTCATTTTCCCGACTAAGAATCGCGATAAAGCCCTCACTCTCATTAAAAACCTACAAGAGGAATTTAAATTCGCAACTCCTCAACCAACACCCATCGTCGAAAACATTGACCCAACATCGAAAGAGCTCCTGCAAAATTTAAAGGAACTAAAGGAAAAAACATACCTGAATTAGCAAATGCTATCAAATCCTTAGACAACAAACTTCAAAAGTCCACTCTACAACCTCTAAGGAAGAACCTGGAACCAAATCAGCAGAATCCAAAAACTTATAGTGAAGCGGTAAAATCTCAGCCCTGCCTAATAATAAAAAGAGATCCAGCAGACAATATCGGACAAACACTACGACAAATTGAAAGTGATGTCCGACCTAAAGGTATTTACATGAGAAAAACCCATGTCGAAATCCAATGCAGGAACCATAAGGACATAACACAGCTATCAACAATTCTTAACAATAAAAAAATTACGGCGGTCCCAAAGGAAATACCAAAAATACGGGTAATTCTTCTTAACACTCCAGAAACCACCACTGATGAATCAATCCTCAACGCGATTCAGGAAGACTTAAGTCTGAAAAATTCACAGGATATTAGGATTCTCCAAACTAGGAAAACTCTAAGTAAATTCAACTTGTGGAACTGGATCTTTGAACTACCAAAACCATTAGGGCTAAAGCTCCTCAAAAATCGCTTCATTTTCCTAGGTTTGGGAAGATTCAGAATCGACCGCTTTTTGACAGTACGTAGATGCCAAAACTGCCAGTCTTTCCACCACACAACTACCAACTGCAGGAATGCCAAGTATTGTGGAAAATGCGGAGGTGAACACATGACAGATGAATGCACCGAATTTAAATCCTTTTGCATTAACTGTTTTGAGAATAATAAAAAAGGATGTCAGTACCCTACTAATCACCCCGCATATGATTTCAACTGCCCATCATATAACAACTTTACCAACGAACAGCTAGAAAAACCAAAAAGAACAAACTACAAGCAAACTACTTACCGTAGCTCCACTAATCGATAAATAACTGATCAGCCAATTACTGAAACTAAAATGCCCACTCATAACAGCAACGATACCTCAATTACCAGTAATCACAACTTAAACAGTGCACCATCTATACCAATTGTTCAGCACCCAACTGATAAAAATTTAACTAATTTAACCTGCAACAATATAACTTGTCTCCAAGCTAACTTACAACGCAGCAGATCGGCAATTGCCCAATTTTCACAATACATAGCCACCAACAACATCGATATTAGTTTTATACAAGAACCATATGCATTGAAAGGAAGCATCAGGGGAATTCCTCTTAGATGGAAAGTTTTTCATGCAATGGGGCCGGACAACCCACGAGCGGCCATCATTGTCAATGCACCCTTTAATCCCACAATTATTCAATCAACAAGAGATCTTGTTGTGATTCAGCTGAATCTGCAACCACGTCCTTTACTTCTTGCCAGCCTGTATGCCTCACCCTATGAAAGGATTGAAACTGCTCTTCACCAGTTACATAACATCTTAGTAAGCTATCCGGGAATGCCAATAATTATTGGAGGAGACTTTAATGCGCATAACATACTGTGGGGCTACACTTCTAATGACCATAGAGGACTCCTCTTAGAAGACTTCATTCCACAGCACCATCTCTCTATCGCTAACGACCAGGGCTGCCCACCAACATTCGAAGGCCCTGTTGGAATCGGATGGCCAGACTTGACCATAGTTAACGATTTTGCCTCCAGCCTAATAGATCAGTGGGCAGTGACTGACGATGTTACATGCTCTGACCATAAATACATAACTTTTCGCATCTCTTCGAAATCTATCATCACTTTTAATAGACGTTACAAAACCTACAAAGGTCAACACAAGTTTATTCAAAAAATCAAGCCCAAGCTGAATCAACTTAAAATAGAACTTCAACGTGTCAATACACCCAACGAACTAGAACAAATAACTATCCAACTCCTGGATGTTATAAAATCAACGTCAGAAGAGGTCTTCAGTATCCGAAATCCAGTTCAGAAAACGAACCTGTCTTGGTGGACAACCAGCCTGAGGAGTCAAAAGCAAAAAACAAGGGCTATGCGAAGATTAATGAAAAATGCACCTACACCAGCCATTAGAGATCAGCTACATCTTAAGTATAAGCAACATCTGGCCATCTATAAAAGATCAATTTTAGAAGCAAAATTGCAGAGCTGGTCACGGTTCTGCACAACGAACAATAAAGAACATGGTATTATTAAACGAATTGTTACCAACAAAACTTTCCAGCCCACACAGTTTCAGACTCTCACGACTACAACCAATACTACTCAGACTACCACCACCATACTTCAGGACCTTTTGAAAGCTACCTTTCCAGCAGATGACATTGCAACTGACAATCAACACCACCGCAGAATTAGAAGTCTATCCCTAAATCCCACAACCATAATGGACCCACCCTTTGCATTCAATGAACTAAAGTTTATTATCAAGAATCTTGTCAATTCAAAAGCTCCCGGCCTAGATGGGATAGACAATGTGATTGTCAAGCTGCTCTTTCGAGCAAATGCAACTTTCCTCCTGCAATATTTTAATCTTTGCCTTACGCTTAAGACTTTCCCCAAACCATTCAAACAGGGCCAGGTTATTTATTTTCTTAAGAAGAATAAAAACCCTAGTCTCCCGACCTCCTATCGGCCAATCTGCTTATTATCAGCCCTTGGGAAGGTTTTGGAGAGATTGACCATAGGAAGGCTCAAGCATCACTTGCATAAAACAAAATTCCTTAGTAATCACCAATACGGATTTCGAAGCAACAGCTCGACAGAACACGCCTTCCAAAAACTTAGAAACCTAATTGACGAATCACACCATAAGCAGAACTACGTAGCACTCATTGCGCTGGATATCCAGCAGGCTTTTGACTCACTTTGGTGGCCAGGGCTGCGTCAAGCACTGCTACAAACTAGATGTCCAAGTAATATAACATCCTTGATCTTCAGCTTTTTGGAAGACAGATCGCTCACCACGGTTCATGATGGAGGGTGCGTCACGATTCCCCACACCAGGGGATGCCCACAGGGATCTGTTGGCGGCCCCATCCTGTGGAACATCTTCTTTAACGAATTATTAACTTCATCCTGGCCAGAACATACTAAAGTAATTGCCTTTGCCGACGACACATTATTAGTAGTTGAAGGTAATACAAAAGCGTCTCTGCAATCACATTGTAATGAATCTTTGCAACATTTTTCAAATTACTGTAGAATCTTAAAGCTCACAATTTCTCATCCTAAATCGCAAATCCTTATCCTGCACCAGAAAAGAAAACATTTAAAATCAAATCCCAGAATAACCTTAGAAAATAATAGCCTAAAGCATACTAAAACACTAAAATATCTCGGAGTAACAATAGATTGCAAAATGTCCTTCCTACAACATATCAGGCAGTTAAAGACAAAGATGATACCAATAGTTCAGCGTTTCCGCTCCATGATCGCAAGAGATTGGGGCATTAAAAGTAAAATTACTAAAGCAATTTATCTTTCTGTCATGGAGAAAATGGTTACTTATGGCTCATCCTTGTGGATTCTACCCATGACGGTTAGGAAGCAGCGGCAATTAGACAGCCTACAACGCTACTTTACATTATTAATCACGAGAAGCTTCAGAACCACGTCCACAATTGCCCTCAACACACTGGCAGGCCTGCCACCACTTCATCTTACTTGCATCCAGCTAGCGCACAAAACTAGGGTACTGCAACTGCAGGAAACTACTGTGCTGGGAGACCAAACCCTCAGTGCGTCTGACTATGAATATCCTGTACATAAAGACTGTGTCCATCCATCGTTAAGACTTAAGGGGATACACATCCACAATCTGCCCTCCAAACCCTCCTCGCCAGCAAAAGGTCAAATCCAATTGATCACACCTTACAATATCTATACGGATGGATCACATATTGACGGTAAAACAGGTGCAGCCCTAATAATTTATCATAAAGGCAAACAACTTCAAGAACACAAAATTAAGCTGAGGAATAAGAACTCAGTCTTTCAAGCAGAGGCCATAGCCATTTTTGAAGCTATCAACATCATTGATGCACAAGGCCTCAGATCTGTAACCATTTGGTCTGATAGCTCATCAACTTTGCATGCGTTACTTAACCCACTTCACACATCACCAATAATACATGCCATACAGGAAAAACTAGCAGCTGCAACTTCTCACATCAATCTAAGCTGGATTAAAGCGCATCAAGGTGATGTTGGAAATGAGTGCGCAGACATCGCTGCAAAGGAAGCCACAAAAATTGATGAATCCAAAGCATTAGTGATTCCATACCCAAGATCTTCACTTATCAAACAACTGAAGCATTTCACACTTCAAAAATGGCAGTCTCTGTGGGACAGTGCAACAACAGGTCGAATAACCAAACATCTACTCTCAGAAGTCTCTAGCAAGCTAACGTATGATAATCCATACCTCAACCAGCTGCTAACATTTCACGGTCCATTTCCACAGTACTTCCAAAGATTCGGAAAGGCAGTTTCATCTACCTGTATCTGTGGAGCCCAAGGAGATCCTTTCCACTATGTCCTAGAGTGCCCAGAGACTGAGAATTACCACCTAAAGAAGAACTCCCAACAGACCAACATAGAGTTCCTGAAATTTTGCTTGAAAGATCGTCACCGCAGATTACTCCTCACAAAGCTAATGATTCATCTCAACAAACGAGGATTAGAACTTTGTCAGGATTTAGGCCACGATTCCACAGACGATATAGAAGATTCTACAGACGAATCAGAAAACTATTCTTAGTTAAGTTTCTTCCACAATTAATAATTGTGTCTAAATTTTTTATATGAGCTTAATGAAATTTATGAACTGTATGTCCCGAATTGTTTGGACTTTTCGAACATTATGAGCCCGCTTTTGAACCTTAAAAACTTTTTGAATCCTATTCCCTTTTAGTACCTTAGAAACTTTTTAAATAATTTATTTGGAATTATTTAAAAATTATTAAAAAAATGCTTTTAAAAGCTAAGGTGCTTATTAAACTTGTATAAGCTGCCTGCCTGTATATAGTTATCAACTTTCATATCATGCCATTTTTTTTCCTTTTCATAATTAAGTGTTTATACTATTTATAATCTTGCTTTCAATGTATATAATGTTTTTATTGCCATAATTACCCTAGAAATTGTTAACTGTCTTTTCATTGATTGAAAATTGTTTCTCCATTGTTTGTTGTATATGTCATGTTTTATTTTATTTTAAACTCAGAGAAAATATTGAATGCTATTGCCTGATGTTCAACAGGGCTTAAAGCCCCTTAAAATGTTTTGTAACTTCTTGCTACTAATTTGTAAGCACAATTTCTTTGCCTTGTTAAATGCCACGATGGTGGCGCCCTCACGGACCTCGTAGAGGTGTGGAGCATACTAGGTGTTGGGGAGACGGCACCCGTTAACCTAAAGGTACAGTCCGGGGTCTCCCCACACAGTTATGTATGTATGTATGTACCCTATAAACGGGTTCCTATGGCATGTGTGTACTGAGGAAGTCGGACTCCACACCAAAATATGGTTCAGTTGGAAAAGTGGAGTAGCGCACCCCATATTGCCAGCCTGGCTGGCACACGACAACAACAACATATCTTAAGGGCACCCGGGCATTAGAAAAACAAATTCAATTAATTTGCGGTATAAATTAGAGGTATTAATATTAATTATCCAAAATTATTTCGTAATGTTTATAATATATTTCACTTTAATAATTTCGCAACATAGTTAAAGTACATATAAAGGATTTTTGCAAATCTTTAATATTTCTAATAACTTACTTTTACTAATGTTGCTGGATTACGCGTGAATTAATCGTCGTCCCCAAAGGGAACCCTAACACTCACTATACTGACACTCTTTGGCTATTATTTGATTTTCCTCCACAAATCCGTGAAATTTCATGCCATTTAATGACTATTTACGTTAAATTTATTACTGCAACTTCTTCATCACGAAAAAAGTAGAAAAGTTTAAACACATTATGCAATGGATAGCCTTTATCTTGTCTTCGTACTCATTGATTTTGGGGACCTCTGCTACTGTTTATTTAGGATTTTGTTCCAACCCCAAATCCAGTCGATCTCAATCCTGACATTTGTTGTGCCAGCCACAGAGTACAGCTCCTTGTCAAGTCTGAAGAGTTCATTTCTCCCTCGTTCAGATGACACTAGATGGCAGCACTATGAGCCAGTGGTGGATCTTCTATTTTCGAAGCAGAGAGCAAGTAGGAGTTCCTAGATCTCGAGGAATTGATTTGGATGGGAGCTTGGAGGAATTTACGACCACGACATATTTAACGTGCTCCCGTTGCCATTATAGAGCACAGTGTCTTTAGCCGGTCGCAGGATCGAACTCATTTCCTTTGTGTCGCGAAAATGATGCCTTCCGACTGAGCCTCCACTGAGCTATCCGGCTGAGCTACCCTGAATTGGGCTCTATCAGTTGGATAGAAGACCGGGTGGAGTCTTTGTGATTTGGAAGCAGGTACCAAGAAGAAGACCCCCAAAACTTGGACTGCTACTCCAGAGGTATCATTTCACTTGGAGGACATTGCGACCATACCCAGTTTTAACATGCCTCTACACCATTAGCGATCAGGACGGATCTTCGATTAAGACGGCATTTTAACTCACTACCTTGTGATAATGAGAACAACGGCCTAACCAGACCAACGCCGCCCTATATCATATTATGTAGTTTCCTATACGTATACTACTAAATTTGTTGAATTTTTCTGACTAAGCATAATAACAAATTTTGCGATGACATGTTCAGGCATGAATCTAGTAATGCTCGTTTCAAATGAAAGCAATGTATTTCATGTGTTTGCAACTCAGCATAATCTTAAGCAGAGACAGGTTTTTACGCCAGAATGCTATAAAAGAAAACGCGATATCATTCATAATAATTTATAAAGCTTATGTTTTTGAGTGGACAATTTAAATAAGCAGATACACACATTGCAGCATTTTTATGGGCAAAATTTTCTGTACCATAATTTTCTGCTAACCTTAAAACTCAATATAAATAGAACAATGTGACAAGAATAAATATTGTCTTCACTAAGCAATTGTATTTGAAGGATGAAAAAATTTAAGAGTTCCATTTTTAGAAATATAAACCCATGGAATTTCCTTAGCCGCTAGCAAGAAAAATAATTCTACAAAAATTCATAATATTCCGTCAAATACTGAAATATAATCCAAGAAAACTATTACAATCTATGGAATGTTGTTGTTGTCGTGTGCCAGCTAGACTGGCAATATGGGGTGCGCTGCTCCACTTTTTCAACTGATATTTGGTGTGGAGTGCGACTTCTTCAGTACACACATGCCATAGGGACCCGTTTATAGGGTAGGCAACCATTCACACCTCATTCATACAAGGAAAGAACAAAGACAGGATTGATAGAGAGAAATTACATCCATGCCCGAACCGGGATTTGAACCCAGGACCTCCTTATCCGCAGTCAGGCACAATGACCACTAGACAAGTTGGGCGGCAAACATTTCTAATAAATTATAATTAATTGATTAGGAATCATTAAAAATATCTAGTAATTTATAGTTTTTTATTGATTACAAATCTTTTGTCTTTTAGCTTGGAAATGACCTTTACAATGACCTTGGAAATGCCATAGCAGTTTGTTTTTCGGAGATGTCTTCCTACTGCTCATGCCCAGTCGAGTATGAGAATTTGAGAAAGTTGGCGAGTCTTACGAATTTATCACAAGATCCCAAATACAAAGACTGGAACCCTTTCACCTCTAGAAGGAAATGTTTTCAAATATTACTTTCAATTTTACAAGAAAATCTAGAGAAAGATAAGAATTCTCCTTTGAGATCTGGAAAAGGTGAGCAAGCACAGAATATAATGGACTCAAACCGCTTTACTGACCTTCTTGTGAAAGGTATCCTGTATGAATCGAGCGAAGAATATTGTCGCCACAAAATGAATACTCCATCTGGAAAGGCTACCTTCAAATTTGGTTCATTGACACCAGATCCAGCGACGCTTGGGTCAAATTTGAGTTTGTATTCTTGGGTACAATCCATACCGAAAACAACTTTAGCACACCCGTTTTTGAAAAGATCCCTTAATGTGCAAGTAGGAGATATAGTACGTCCATCAGTTAAAATAAAGTGGACTGAAAAAATTCTTCAGAATTCGGGCGACATTTCCGATGCTGTTACTGAATCACCAAAAAGACCAAAGAGTGGCAGTCAAGAAGTGAAAGATCAGTTCTGGAATAGAAAGATCGAGAAAAACTTGATTCTGGATGCACCAGAAATCCTAAAGAGAGCTGAAGCCGTAATAGACAGATGGGAAAAGCGTAACAGAAACCGTAAAACTAATGACCCGTCCAAAAACGCCAAGAAAATGCCATCCTATCAATTTCCCGAAGGCTCCTATTCTGAAGAAATAGCAAAGGAGGCCAATATTGACACACTTGTCCAAAACACAGCGCCAATTTGGGATGAAAACACAAGTTACAAAGGCGCTTATTTTAATTCTACCCATGATGAAGCTTCAGAACAGGAATCAGGAACAGATCAGGATCAGAACAGAACAGGAACAGAACAGAATCAGACGAACGAAACTAAAAGCAAACTGGAATTGAACTGTTTTGAGGATTCCAAACTGTCCAAAAACGTTGAAGATAATTTTGGAGATCCTTCTACTCAAGAGCCTCTAGCGGAAATTGAAGAATTTGACATTCTACCCAAGCGATCGGATTCACCATCTGCATACAGTCATGAAGAAGACTGTAACACATATATATACACTTCTAGCAGTCCAAAAGGAAACGGTGGATTTTGTGATGAACAGCAGACTGTAAGAGATCTGTTAAAAGCCAAAGAGGATCTGAGAGAGAAATTGTTGAAAATACTCACTTCCAATGGCAATGGTGAGGAGACCTTTTCCGAAGTGGGCAGTGATTTGGATATTTAATCATTAATCTATCGTTAAAATTTTTAAAAAATTTTGTTTTAAAAATATGTAATTGTTCATATAAGTATTTTTGCATTGTAATTTTCACAGAGCTATCCCTAGTAATGTAATATTTCTGTCTATCCAATTTGGAAATTAAGTTTCATTTCTTGATTCAATAAAAATATTATCTCAATTTGTAAAACTTTGAAAAAATATGTCACTATATTTAATTATATTATGTTCATATATATAAATAAAAATTTTAAATGTATAAGAGTATTTTACATTGCTATAAGAATAATTTAAAAAAGTCATATTGATACTTTTTGCAACATATATATATATATATATATATATATATATATATATATATATATATATATATATATATATATATATATATATATTGGTACTTAACAGTAGATTAATATTTAATAAGAGTATAAAGTTTATTTTTTTAAATTTTTATACTGTATAATGTATCAATAGGATTATAAGTTCATAGAGAAATTTTGACTGATTTAATTATTTAATCTCCAAATTTATTTTCACTTGAAAGAATATAACAAAATTAGATTAGTTAAAAACTTTAAAAAAGCAAATTTTATTCTCTTATTAAATATTAATCTACTGTTAAGCACCTATTGATACATTATAAGCAATGATGATATTATTATTGTTTCATAAGAACTTTACTAGGTAAAATAATTGAACATATGTTTATAAAAATTTCTTTTTCTAGAGAACAAATCTATGTAATTAAAATGTCTTACTTCAATAAAATAATTATAATCGAATAAGAGATAGAGAGAACTCAAATGGAATTATTTTTTAATTTTATTATTAAGTAATTTAATAAAAAAAATTATAGTATTGTTTGATTGTTTCTAATTCTTTGACATTATTTTTAAAAATTATTGTCAGCATTATATATTTCTCTTTATTTTCCTACTTTAACGACTTTTTTTCATTTAACACATTTTTATTTCAAAGTCCAGTGGTCGAACCGAAAATGTTATTCTCTTAGGCATTAAAACTTTTTTTTTTATCAGTCGAAACCAAAAACCGTTAGACAAAGCCAACTTTACGACCAAAAATAGTCATGGTGGTTCAGTACACATTATGTTCTTTTGCCTTGATGTCCTGATAACAATTATCCAATGAGCACTTGTTGTTCTAAGAATCGTTCTTAGATATAAAAATACACAAACTGGCGACAAATTTGTCTATTGAGAAAGACGATTCTTCTGTGGGTACACTGCGTTTTAAAACTCCCTGATAATATCAGCGAATATTATCATAAACTACGAATTTAGCATGCATAATTTATTGTTAGTTAAATCTCTGTGTCTGACTAGAATTGAACATGTTATTGTTAATCATTATTGTTAGCGATGAATTTAAGCATTTGTGAGGCTTATTGCGAAATTGTTAAGATATATTGTACGCAGCGCCGACCGATGGCTGAGTGGTTAGCGTTCCTGACTCCTGAGCTGTGGGTCCCGGGTTCGAATCCCGGTTCGGGCATGGATGTTTCTTTCCATCTCTGTGTTTCTCTGTCCTTTCTTCTGTGATGATGTATGAATGTGGCCCTCCCTATAAACGGGTTTGTGGTGGTATGGCGCGGGTAACACTACTCGCCTCCGTGACTTGATTCACAGGTGCCCGCTGGGCAACGATAAACGAGTAGCAGTCTCTGGTCTTGTTGTTGCATAGGGTTCGTGACCTAAGTGCCCGCCATTGGATAAAAAAAAATTGTACACAGCACAGTTTTTAAGATCTTTTACGTATTTAACTTTTTATTTTATTTCCTCGGCATTTCATTTTGTTGAGGAATAGTTGTCCTACTCATTTTGGAGCATTTCTATTCGTATTCATTTTGTTGAAGAGTAGAAGTAATAAAATAACGAATATCAACCTAAAAGAAAAATATCATGCCATTGTGTATCAAAACAATTTCTCAACATCCTACAGTAATTCACTTAATTAAATAAGATAACAAAAAAAAATCCAAAAAGTAAAAATTGCTATTATCTTTTTGAAAATGTGAAATAACGATATAAATATACAGCTGTGGAGCTCCCAGTTAAAATGTAAACAAAGCACACTATGAATAATTACTGAAATTAAGAAATGATGACTCTTTCCTTCGCTATTCTATTGAGGAAGGGAAAAAAAGAAAGTATGTGAAGAGGTAGGCCACTGCATCAGATGACCAGAAAAGGAGAAAACTTGAGCGCTACGTCACCCACACGTCCCATTTCGATGAGGCCTTCACTTTGACCGCGAAAGTGTCGTAAAGGGACTTGGTACAAATAAAATAAACACAACTGTAGGTCTCAATTGAGTAACTGAGGAAATAATCCCCAGAATTTTTCGTGATATGCCGCGAATTTAAAACTTTCTTTATATAACACGAAATATGTCAATTATAATTATGTAAATATATTATTGATAAAAAAATAAGATAGGTTTTAAATATATTTAATCGAAATATAACATTTTCCTTGAATTTAATTATATAAAGAAAAAAGAAACACGAGGAAAAATGACAGTATATTATTAATTATTAAATTTATTAATTGAAATTGAAAAACCAGTTGCTATAAAGGGATAAAAAATGATGAATATATATTCTTTTAAAAGGAAATTATAATTCCCTCATTTTATCGAGATAATTTTTTTAACATGCTGTAGCTTTTCACTTAATTAAATCATGAAATAATTAAATGAGATACTGGTAACAAAATGATAATAATAATTGATAGTAGAATCTTTGCAAAAATGAAAAATAATAAAATAAACTTCCTGCTGCAAAACACAAGAATAATAATGTTTAAGATCACTAAACACAAAATTCTTTGAAATGAACGTAGGAACTTTAAAATTATGTAACTTATATTATTAATTTCAGCCTTTCATGACCTTCAGTGGGTCGATAAACTGAGTACCAAGCATGCTTGGGAACTAAACACTGTGGGTCTTACGTTAGGTTGACCACCTAACTGGGACATATACTTCGCACCCCAGGGCCCTCGGTCATGAAAACAGTTATGGGCACTGTAGGCCTTGGCCCACATGGGCTGTCGTGCCATGGAGCTTAGTTTATATTATTAATTAAGAAACATCCACTTTATAATTAATTTAACTAGGCAAATAAGATTTATGTTTTTATTATCTTTTAGTAACTATTTTAATGTAAACTAAAAATGTCGATTTTATTTTCCTTTTTCTTATGTTTAAATCTTGAAAATTAAATTAAAAATGTTTTTCCGCTCAAAATTTATTTGTTAAGACAAAACATCCTCTTTATGGTTTGTTTAAATAGGCACAGACGATTTAAATTTTCCACAATAAATTTAGATAAGAAAATATTTGTATTTAATTTATTACAACACCAACAATACTAGAATATTATCAAAAAAAAATTCTGACAAATTTGAATAAGAAAGTAATGAATAAAATGTAGGTATAATATATAAAATTTAGGTTCATTGTACTATGAATAAGATAAAATAAAATTCTCTTATATGAAATATTGATATATTGTGTCATTACCCTAATCTTAAGTAATTAAATATCACATTTTTGATGCTTTATTTATTATTTTTTAAATTTATAAATGTTTTTTCCTTGAACAATTTTTTTTCTTTATTTTCGTTTAATAACAGCAGAATAATAATAATAAAAACAAAATCGGTATGCGGAGCTTTATTAAAGATGCAGATTTTAATTATTGAAGCAATTTGACAAATTCATAAGCGAATTCTGACATGTTTATAAAACTGCTATTATAACTTATATTTTAAGTTACTATTTTGTTAAATTTATAAGCTACTAATGTTGTTGTTGTCGTGTGCCAGCCAGGCTGGCAATATGGGGTGCGCTGCTCCACTTTTCCAACTGATCGATATTTTGGTGTGGAGTCCGACTTCCTCAGTACACACATGCCATAGGTACCCGTTTATAGGGTATTCAACCATTCACACCTCATTCATACAAGGAAAGGACAAAGACCGGATAAATAGAGTGAGAAAGTACATCCATACCTGAACCGGGATTCGAACCCAAGACCTCCTTATCTGCAGTCAGGCACTCTGACCACTAGACAAGTTGGGCGGCTATAAGCTACTAATATTTAATATAAATAAATTCAAGTTATTTGGTTCCAAGTTTTGCGTATTAAATTTTAGTAACTTAATATATTTAAGTTACTGAAATTCAATGCACAAAGTCGAAATAACTCACGAGTAATCTGCTCGACTAATAATAGATTTGAGTCTGATAGATATTGAACTCATTACCTTTTGGATATCTTTCTCCATCTGATTATAAGAAAGATTGTAAGATTGTTTCTGCTTAATTATGTACAATTTTGTTAATACATATGATTTGTTTTATACATAAATACAAATGTGCTTTTTCAGTAAGTGGTGAGATCAACTAAATAATATTCTCGTAATATTTTTCAACCTGTAAAAAAAAGAAAAAAAACATTACAAATAATCCTTTTGTCGAAAATTGCATAGCTTTGAAAAGGTGTAATTTACTTCAATAAATATCACATGAAATTGAATGATAACCTCATAATTAGTTCTTTTGGCGAAAAGATTTGACCCTGAATATCCTAGTATTATACATTAAGTGATCTCAAAATAACCTAATATACTGTAAACTCTAACTTGATCATTTCGCCCAATATTGCATTAATTAAATGTATAAATAGTGGGCCGTGGTAGCCTAGTGGTTAGGGTATCGGCCTTCCATCCGGAAGGGTGGGGTTCGATTCCCAATGCCGCCAAAGTACATGCGATATACGTGCTCGTTAAATCTGTGGAATCGAAAGTCCTGTGGTCGGTCGTTGAGCAGTTACCATGGGTGTAATGGTCTGGAGAAATTTACTCCCCCTTCAGATCAACGTCAAAATTGAGGGAGTGGATTCTCTGGTGGTGCCATCTCTATCGGAGGATTTAAAAAAGAGCAAAGTCGTACTTTCACCTTCATGGTGCTCTGATTAAAAAGAAAGACGCCCCCAATTGACTTAAATTCGCATAGGCGAAGTATAGCGAACTTGGCTTGTCCAAGTGTCATTAGTAACAACAAATAGTGTTATAAAATATATAAATGGAAAAGTATAAAAAGCAGGGAAAGGTATGGTAAATACTTAAAAAAAGATAATCGTTGGCTTATGAAAGTGCATAGATTGATAAACATGTAGACATATAAAAATATGATTTGCATATTAAGAGATATCCAACTAAACCACTGAAATATGTAATAATTTGAAAACGATTTATAATCTCAAACTCCCCATTTTCAAAATTCCATGAAAACTATTACTGCAAACGATTCTAACAATATAAAGCCTTACTGTAAATATTGAATGTTTAAAGACTTTTAAACAAGTATGCGTATTTATCTCGAGTAGTGCACATACAGCAATAATTTCAGAAACAGCCCATATGAAAGTGTTTAATTATTTCCCGATCGCAATTTTACGATGGTCCCTTGTTTAACAAGTGTTGGGCAACAAGGACCACTCTTGTTGTCCTCCACCCTTGTAGTGCCCACGTGCTGTTTTTCGAATCGAGAATGAAAGAACCGTATGTTTGAAGTCAGAATAAACACCTAGAATTCGAAATTCAGACGATTTCTTGAAAAAACGTTGCCATGGATGAAAAACTCGCCCGCAAAAGAATCGATGGATTATTCGGAGATCGAAGGCACAAATATGTGGTAATTTGCGAGGAAGGGGTCTTCTTGCACACGGACAGGCCTGATTTTTCGAATCATCATCACGAGGGAATAGATGTGAGTATTCTATATTATTTTTTTTAATTTACTTTCCTGCGCCATTTATGGAGCGGTGTGTTACTTTGCGATGCTAAACTAGGCTTGTAAATAATGAATATTATTTATAAAATACGGTGTTTGAGTTTCTTTATTTGTTTTATGCTACCCAAAATATTATGAATGGACTAAAATAATCATAATCCATTTACATGCTTCAGTAATTTTGTTTTTGTTTTTATGAAGAAATAAATTTTAAATTTTTAACATATCGCGTTTGTTGATGGATAACATCATAGAATGAAATACTTTTATTGAAAAAAATTCTATGTTTGGCATAAGTATTTCTTCAGGATTCAAGGTTTTCAGTCCTTTACATGGTATTGCTTATAAATATTTTGAGCCTTTATTGAATAACGAAAGATAGTATTTTTGTCAAGATCATCTATAACAGTGAGTGTTTAAGAGTTGTCAGAGTGCGTGCTTGGGAAATATCAGAGTCAGTGCTTGGGAGTTGTCAGAGTGAATGCTTGAGAGTTGTCAGAGTGAGTGCTTAAGAGTTGTCAGAGTGAATTCTTGGGTGCTGTCAGAGTGTGTGTCTGGGAAATGTCAGAGTGAGAGCTTGGGAGTTGTCAGAGTGAGTGCTTGAGAGTGATTTACATAAAGTGAACACTCATACATTTTTTTTAAACTTCTGTCGCCAAATGAAAATGTTTTATTTATTCATTAAAATTGTTTCAAATGCATTTTTGTAAAACAATAACTGAAACATTATTTTCACTTACACTTCTTCTCTAATGAAATATTTTTAAAAGAATACTAATGAAAGTCAATAATGCAAAATACTGAATGATTCACTATCTAACCGTTAAATTTCCCTCCATTCATTAGATATCTCAGGAATTTCTAATTAACCTTATTAATTAAAACCATATTAACCATATTGATTTAAAAAATAGCTTTATTTTTCAAACAGAAAATAAGTTTGACTAAAATTTTATTTTTCTGCAATAAATTATGAATATTTAATAATTTTTTGCATAAAATTGTAAACAACAATATGTTAAGCGTAAATACACAAAAATATTTACTCTTCACAAAAAAGCATTCAAATGATACATATTTGAAGAGAAGTTATTAAAAATATTCTAACACACAAATACCAGAAATTTATAAATAACTCTCAGATATCAATATTTGGATTTGGTTTGAAAAAATTATCGTAATTATATCTTTTATTCCCAACTTTATTATTTATACTTATAACGCGTGTAATATTTATATAATTCATATAAATTTGTAATAATGTAAGGTTAGTATTATTTATAATAAATATATATATATACACTGCTGGACAATTGCTAAGGACGGATAACACTATCATCCATAGCAAGCACAAAATGAAAGGAAGCAAAATGTGGAAAATTAGAATAAGTGCGGGATATAGTAAGTAGAAGTATGCGTATGCAAATTTTTTTCCCCACGTCTGTTCATCACGTGATAGCGTTCATAAGAGCTTTAAGGGTTTTAACGCGTGTGGACAGCTGTTGTTTCAAGCCAAAGTTTTACGGGAAAGATTTAATAGACGAACTGGAAATTTTTGGCTTGTCTTCCCAACATCACTTAGATGATTTTATGCGTGGCCGAATTATTGGAAAGATCGAAGGAGGGCGAAAAATAACAGATGTTGCCAGGGAGTTCGACATCGCTCACAGCGTTGTTTCACGGCTGTGGAAGTCATTTAAAACTACTGGAATATGTAGTAGGCGGCACTGGGGAGGTCGTGTTAGAAGTACCACACCTGCAGAAGACAGATATATCGCCCTATCAGCAAAAAGGAACAGGCGCACCACAGCTCAGCAAGTGGCAAATCAGTTTCTTGCTGCCTCAGGAAAGCAGATCTCCCGAAAAACTGTAGTCAGACGTTTGAGGGGAGGAGGACTATACGCCCGCAGACCTGTTGTGTGTGTCCCATTGACCAGACAGCACCGTACTGCCCGTTTGCAATGGTGTCGTGAGCATCGCAATTGGACTGAACAGGACTGGGAACGCGTACTATTCTCAGATGAGAGTAGGTTCAGTCTGTCATCGGAATTGTAGACGCCAACTGATCTGGCGCGAGAGTGGTACTGCTTATCGTCCAGTAAATATCCAGGAATAAGGGACCGATATCCGACATGCAGTATCATGGTGTGGCCCGGCATCATGATCAATGGCCGCAAGCGCCTACATGTGGTTGCGAATGGGACTATGACGGGCCAACGATACATTAATGAAGTTCTACTTCCTCATGTTCGTCTTTTTCGTGGTGATGTTGGTGATAAATTTGTTTTTATTGACGACAACGCAACATGTCATCGAACACTCGCTGTTCAGGGTTGTCTAGACAGCGAGCCTCGCATGGCCATCACGTTCTCCAGATCTAAACCCCATTGAAAATGAGTGGGATGCTTTGGGGAGACAAGTTGCTGGTCGAAACTATTCTCCGACAAACAAGAACACCCTCATCCGTGCACTCCCAGAGGAATGGGATAAATTGCCTCAACAGCTGTTGGACAATGTTGTGCAAAGTATGATACGACGTGTGGAATGTTGCATCACACTCCACGGTGGACATATCCCGTACTGATACCTTTCTCCGAGGTGCTTGCTGACTCTTAGATGCATTGTTCCATTTTTCCATATGCAGCATCAATTGAACATTTTTTTTCCTTTCAGATGTTTCACAGCTTTTGTACTTTCAAGAACAACAAATATTCTTTATTCTAATGTCTGAACAGTGTGGCAACTATATTTTATCCTGCTAGGCCTCATGTCTCGCTTAATGTTATGCTACATTGCAATTTGTGATTCGTCCTTAGCAATTGTCCAACAGTGTATATATAGATAGATAGATAGATATGTATATGTATGTATGTAAAATAAATCTTATATTTATATTTAAGGCATTTTTTATTTGAGAAATTAGATCTTTGAAAAAGCGATTTTTTTCATTTGAGCAGGAATTTAAAGATTTCACTAAACTTTTCAGGTTTTGAAAAGTTGCAGCATTTTTACAGGTTTAATAAAATAATTTCAATCAGAAAACTAGAAAATATATTATTTATGATTTTTTCTTTTTTAAAATTTTTAAAGCTTTACTATTCGGAAATTCATTTTCGTATTTCCTCTTTATTCTTTAACATTAATAACATCAAGTCCTATAAGGCAACACCTTTTTATTATAGCTCAGGTTTATAGCTGTCGCATCAGGGCTTTATGGTGTACATAATTAAAGCGTAACATTCGTTCCTAGAAATAAGTTTCAAACTTCACTTTCATAAATTGGTTCCTGTTAACAATAAAAACAATAGAAATATTTGAAATCAAATGTTTTCAAACTTTTACTGAATGAACTTGTAAATGTTAAAATAATTTTAATTGGAATTTATTTCGTCTTAATAAATTTTAAATAAATAATATATTGATTGAAGTGATGAAAATTTCATCTCCATAAATTTTAAATCAAAAATATATTGATTGAAGTGTTGAAAATTTCGTATTAATAAATTTTAAATCGAAAATATATTGCTAGAAGTGATGAAAATTTCATCTTAATGAATTTTAAATAAAAAATATATTGCTTGAAGAGTTGAAAATTTCATCTTAGTAAATTTTAATCTTGTTAATTTTATGCAATTATATTACTAATTATTTTTATGTAAGAATGTTTAAAAATAGGATATATGGAGAAATTAATAACCTCTCTCGACACTTTGATGGAGTTCTTTCGAAATAAGCTGTTAATTTTCACTACTTCGACTTAATTTATTTCCTTTTTAAGTTTTCCTCGATTTTTTTTTCTTCCTGTGCATCCATTTATCTAATTAGAGGATAATGAATAGATATTACTGGATAAATAGAGAAATACCCTCAATTTAATTACGATATTTGAAATAGTTTTCTCGTAATAATTCTGATCCACTTTCAAATAATTTACAAAGATTTTAAACTTTAAATTCAAGAAAAAAGTCTCTAAACGTCATGCAGAGATATTTTTTCCCCCACGAAAAAATCAGTTTTGATTTTATTGATTTTTTTCAATCTAAGAAATTTCAGTCGAGTTAAATGAGAGATTAAGCAAAAATCAATCGGGGGGGGAAGAATTTTAAAAAGTAACATTATTTTAATAAAAAATAAATTATCATTAAAAGTCATTTCAATTTAAGCTGAAAAAAACTAATTATGAAATCTTTTAATCACGAAAATATCAGTTAAGAATGATCAAATTTATATTTTATCATTCTTAACTGATATTTTCGTGATTTAAATATTAATAATATAATATTATTAAAAAATAATATAATATTATAATAAAAAAATCATATGTGAAATGATGAAGGAAGAATATATAGGAGGGGGAAATATACGAGAAAGGCTGCTCTATATCTGCCACTGATAAAATACAAAAGAACTCGAACATTTAAATTTGATATCATCAATTATTTCAATGATTAATTAAAAATTAGAAAAATATACGTCTTATTGAATGTAAAATTAAAATTTCAGCCATTTATTTTTAGTACGAATGCAAAAAATATTAACTGATTTTAAATTGAATTGAATGTAAACAGAACTAAATCATTTAGAGCAAAATTTGTTAATTAATTTTGTTATTATATTCTATTTATTGTTTCCAAAACTTTTTTTGCATTTTCAGAAAGAAAGAGTAACTGCTTTGCTATTATATGTTAATACCAATTTTTATACCTTTCTTACATATTTAAATATATACACCAAAGATACGATGATTGTAAGAAAATAATAAGTGTGTATAATCATCGTTTTCTCAAACATGTTTGCTTCGAATGCTTTCCAGCATCTTTACTTTTATTCAAATTATCACCTTGTGGAATAAGTTTTTATTTATAAACTGGTGGCGCCATCTATGGATATATGTTTGAAGTAATTTGTCATTTGGATTCAAATGTATCATAATTATGAACAATTATGTAAAAGATATCTTAAAAATTCTATTTTTCAAAATGCTGATTACTTCTTTGAAAGTTTTAATAAATTAGTTTAAGTAATTCGTGAATACACAGTTTTTTGAAATTTGTAAGTAAAATTTACACATAAGGATAAGCACATCAAATAATTTCTTTTCCAAAGGTTTTTTTTTCAATTCATAATACATCGCAAATGTTACAAACCGTCATTTTTATGTATAGTATAGTTATTGCTAAGAAAAACGAGGTTTTAAGTTAGAATAGTTATTAGTATAAAATGTGTTATTTCTTATGTTTTGTGAACCTGTATCAATATTTTATTTATTTATTATTATATACCTAATAAAATATATTAAGGTTTTCTAAAAATTCCTCATCACATAATTGGTTAATATAATTCCCTCCTGGAATACAAATAGTGTAATACCAATTTTATTAAAATTATAATTTATTTTTAATCGACAAAAAATATTTTATATACAAAATTGAACTATTTATAATAATTTAATCAAAATTAAAAAAATTTAAACATTATATAAAATACATTTTTACTAATAACATTAATGATGCCATTTTTCCGAGTTTTTAAATACCGAATATGTTTTTAACGTTAGAAAAATATAACGAATCATCACAATTATTACGATAATTATTTAAGCCCTTATATTATGTTATAATCCCTTTGTATTAAATCTGTAAAGATTCTTATTTAATGTATTTTAAAAGTATTTCTTCAAATAAGCAATATTCCCTCCTATTGAAAATAACTTTTCATGATGAAAATGGAAACTTTAATGAGCATGAGAAAGAATAAAAGTTAAGTAGAAACTACATACAAGAGCTTCAATAGAATAAAAATATGCCATCTGTTAAAAATTAAAAATACCATATTAATTTACCATATTTAAAAGACTACATGAACAAAACAGACTAAACAAGAGTATAAGCTCTAATCTTTGTTTTCATGGATTTTCTTAGCCAAATGCTGAATTATATCAATTAAATTACTATAATAATATCGGTATATAAAACTTGTACTTTATTTTGAAAGTTTTAATAATTTGCGTTCGAGATTATAAGAGCGTGAGTATTATATGATACCGTGTATGATTCACTCCATCAAACAATTACAAAATTAATTTTTTTTTAATTATATTTGAAAATTTAATTTATAATATGCACAAATTTGTTTAAAAAATAAATAAAATAAAAAAAGTTCTCACTGGGTAGTTATTAAAGATCTCAAAAGAGAGTCAGTATAAATGTTTTAAATTCTATCAATATAAAATGCTTTTCATAAATAAGGTTGTTTTATCAAATAATGGTGGTATTCGTTGTCTAACCCTTCGCCACAACAAGGCCAGAAACTGCTACTCATTTGTCGTTACCCAGCGGGCACCTGTGAACCAAATTACGGAGACGAATAGCACTACCCACGCCAAACCACCATAAAGTTCGTTTATAGGGTGGGCCACATTCATATATCATCTCAGAAGCAAGTACAGAGAAACACAGAGAGGAAGTAACATTCCTGTCCGAACCGGGATTCGAACCCGGGACCACAGCACCGCTAACCACTCAGGCATCGGTCGGCTCCATGAATAAAGTGGAATATTGTGAATAATTAACGCTGTAAACCGAACTGAGTAACAAAATGTAGTTCTAGGGTGTATTTAGTTTGTTATTTATTAGCAAATAATTCTTCGGTAACCTATTGAAATAAGACAACGTTCTTTCAAATCTAGTAACTAAGCTGGAGCCGCCCTAACTTGTCTACTGGTCAGCGTGTCTGACTGCGGATAAGGAAGTCCTGAGTTCGATTCCAGGTTCGAGGGCATGGATGTACTTTCTTTCACTATCTATCCTGTCTTTGTCCTTTCCTTGTATGAATGAGGTGTGAATGGTTGCCTACCCTATAAACGGGTCCCTATGGCATGTGTGTACTGAAGAAGTCGGACTCCACACCAAAATAGGGTTCAGTTGAAAAAGTGGAGCAGCGCACCCCATATTGCCATGACATGACAACAACAACTAAGCTGGAAACAATATTTATATGAATAAGCTGGTGATTATACTTGTCTCAATGATGATGTAATAGTATCTTCTTCAAGAAATATATATATATATATATATATATATATATATATATATATATATATATATATATAAATATTGCGTGAGCATATATATTAATGATTGCCTGCAGAAGTAATCAAAATTTATTTTGTGAGAATTATTTATCTTGTACTAGTAGTATTAAAATAAAAAAAGTATACTTTGGGGCTCAATTTTTAAGATCATTTTTATTTGTATTGCTTATGATTTAGGATCAATTAGTGGCAAAAATATACCATATGAAGACCCATATTTGCTATTTCAAATACCAAGTAATAAATTCATTGTCAAAATAAATTCCTTTAATTTTCACTAGTAGTGCAGATTAGATAACAGCAAAAAAATGACTTTTACCAACAATATTCTTCTGCTTTTTAAAAATGCCATAATTTTATGCAAAATTATATTACATTCTTTTCATTCATTCATTCATTGTCGAGTGCCAGCTAGGCTGGCAACAAGGGGAGCGCTGCTCCACTTTTCCAACTGATCGATATTTTGGTGTGGAGTCCGACTTCCTCAGTACACACATGCCATAGGTACCCGTTTATAGGGTAGGCAACCATTCACACCTCATTCATACAAGGAAGGGACAAAGACAGGATTGATAGAGAGAGAAAGTACATCCATACCCGAACCGGGATTCGAACCCAAGACCTCCTTATCCGTAGTCAGGCATGTTGACCACTAGACAAGTTGGTCGGCATTACGTTCTTTTAAAACAGAAATTTGGCTTCGTGTTATGGAAACCCCATCGGTTTGAAAGTTATGACATCTACAGCGCTTCGACTTTTCGGTGGAAGAGACTAATAAATTACAAGTGACTTCTATTATTTCAAGTGACGAATAATGGCTCATGCTGTTTGGTCAACTTCGTGTTATGGAAACCCCATCGGTTTGAAAGTTATAACATCCACAGCGTTTTGACTTTTCGGAGGAAGAGACTAATAAATTTCAAGTGACTTCTATTATTTCAAGTGACGAATAATGGCTCAGGCTGTTTGGTCAACTTCGTGTTATGGAAACCCCATCGGTTTGAAAGTTATAACATCCACAGCGTTTTGACTTTTCGGAGGAAGAGACTAATAAATTTCAAGTGACTTCTATTATTTCAAGTGACGAATAATGGCTCAGGCTGTTTGGTCAACTTCGTGTTATGGAAACCCCATCGGTTTGAAAGTTATAACATCCACAGCGTTTTGACTTTTCGGAGGAAGAGACTAATAAATTTCAAGTGACTTCTATTATTTCAAGTGACGAATAATGGCTCAGGCTGTTTGGTCAACTTCGTGTTATGGAAACCCCATCGGTTTGAAAGTTATAACATCCACAGCGTTTTGACTTTTCGGAGGAAGAGACTAATAAATTTCAAGTGACTTCTATTATTTCAAGTGACGAATAATGGCTCAGGCTGTTTGGTCAACTTCGTGTTATGGAAACCCCATCGGTTTGAAAGTTATAACATCCACAGCGTTTTGACTTTTCGGAGGAAGAGACTAATAAATTTCAAGTGACTTCTATTATTTCAAGTGACGAATAATGGCTCAGGCTGTTTGGTCAACTTCGTGTTATGGAAACCCCATCGGTTTGAAAGTTATAACATCCACAGCGTTTTGACTTTTCGGAGGAAGAGACTAATAAATTTCAAGTGACTTCTATTATTTCAAGTGACGAATAATGGCTCAGGCTGTTTGGTCAACTTCGTGTTATGGAAACCCCATCGGTTTGAAAGTTATAACATCCACAGCGTTTTGACTTTTCGGAGGAAGAGACTAATAAATTTCAAGTGACTTCTATTATTTCAAGTGACGAATAATGGCTCAGGCTGTTTGGTCAACTTCGTGTTATGGAAACCCCATCGGTTTGAAAGTTATAACATCCACAGCGTTTTGACTTTTCGGAGGAAGAGACTAATAAATTTCAAGTGACTTCTATTATTTCAAGTGACGAATAATGGCTCAGGCTGTTTGGTCAACTTCGTGTTATGGAAACCCCATCGGTTTGAAAGTTATAACATCCACAGCGTTTTGACTTTTCGGAGGAAGAGACTAATAAATTTCAAGTGACTTCTATTATTTCAAGTGACGAATAATGGCTCAGGCTGTTTGGTCAACTTCGTGTTATGGAAACCCCATCGGTTTGAAAGTTATAACATCCACAGCGTTTTGACTTTTCGGAGGAAGAGACTAATAAATTTCAAGTGACTTCTATTATTTCAAGTGACGAATAATGGCTCAGGCTGTTTGGTCAACTTCGTGTTATGGAAACCCCATCGGTTTGAAAGTTATAACATCCACAGCGTTTTGACTTTTCGGAGGAAGAGACTAATAAATTTCAAGTGACTTCTATTATTTCAAGTGACGAATAATGGCTCAGGCTGTTTGGTCAACTTCGTGTTATGGAAACCCCATCGGTTTGAAAGTTATAACATCCACAGCGTTTTGACTTTTCGGAGGAAGAGACTAATAAATTTCAAGTGACTTCTATTATTTCAAGTGACGAATAATGGCTCAGGCTGTTTGGTCAACTTCGTGTTATGGAAACCCCATCGGTTTGAAAGTTATAACATCCACAGCGTTTTGACTTTTCGGAGGAAGAGACTAATAAATTTCAAGTGACTTCTATTATTTCAAGTGACGAATAATGGCTCAGGCTGTTTGGTCAACTTCGTGTTATGGAAACCCCATCGGTTTGAAAGTTATAACATCCACAGCGTTTTGACTTTTCGGAGGAAGAGACTAATAAATTTCAAGTGACTTCTATTATTTCAAGTGACGAATAATGGCTCAGGCTGTTTGGTCAACTTCGTGTTATGGAAACCCCATCGGTTTGAAAGTTATAACATCCACAGCGTTTTGACTTTTCGGAGGAAGAGACTAATAAATTTCAAGTGACTTCTATTATTTCAAGTGACGAATAATGGCTCAGGCTGTTTGGTCAACTTCGTGTTATGGAAACCCCATCGGTTTGAAAGTTATAACATCCACAGCGTTTTGACTTTTCGGAGGAAGAGACTAATAAATTTCAAGTGACTTCTATTATTTCAAGTGACGAATAATGGCTCAGGCTGTTTGGTCAACTTCGTGTTATGGAAACCCCATCGGTTTGAAAGTTATAACATCCACAGCGTTTTGACTTTTCGGAGGAAGAGACTAATAAATTTCAAGTGACTTCTATTATTTCAAGTGACGAATAATGGCTCAGGCTGTTTGGTCAACTTCGTGTTATGGAAACCCCATCGGTTTGAAAGTTATAACATCCACAGCGTTTTGACTTTTCGGAGGAAGAGACTAATAAATTTCAAGTGACTTCTATTATTTCAAGTGACGAATAATGGCTCAGGCTGTTTGGTCAACTTCGTGTTATGGAAACCCCATCGGTTTGAAAGTTATAACATCCACAGCGTTTTGACTTTTCGGAGGAAGAGACTAATAAATTTCAAGTGACTTCTATTATTTCAAGTGACGAATAATGGCTCAGGCTGTTTGGTCAACTTCGTGTTATGGAAACCCCATCGGTTTGAAAGTTATAACATCCACAGCGTTTTGACTTTTCGGAGGAAGAGACTAATAAATTTCAAGTGACTTCTATTATTTCAAGTGACGAATAATGGCTCAGGCTGTTTGGTCAACTTCGTGTTATGGAAACCCCATCGGTTTGAAAGTTATAACATCCACAGCGTTTTGACTTTTCGGAGGAAGAGACTAATAAATTTCAAGTGACTTCTATTATTTCAAGTGACGAATAATGGCTCAGGCTGTTTGGTCAACTTCGTGTTATGGAAACCCCATCGGTTTGAAAGTTATAACATCCACAGCGTTTTGACTTTTCGGAGGAAGAGACTAATAAATTTCAAGTGACTTCTATTATTTCAAGTGACGAATAATGGCTCAGGCTGTTTGGTCAACTTCGTGTTATGGAAACCCCATTGGTTTGAAAGTTATAACATCCACAGCGTTTTGACTTTTCGGAGGAAGAGACTAATAAATTTCAAGTGACTTCTATTATTTCAAGTGACGAATAATGGCTCAGGCTGTTTGGTCAACTTCGTGTTATGGAAACCCCATCGGTTTGAAAGTTATAACATCCACAGCGTTTTGACTTTTCGGAGGAAGAGACTAATAAATTTCAAGTGACTTCTATTATTTCAAGTGACGAATAATGGCTCAGGCTGTTTGGTCAACTTCGTGTTATGGAAACCCCATCGGTTTGAAAGTTATAACATCCACAGCGTTTTGACTTTTCGGAGGAAGAGACTAATAAATTTCAAGTGACTTCTATTATTTCAAGTGACGAATAATGGCTCAGGCTGTTTGGTCACTTAAAGAATAATCACCCAATCAGATCAAGATTGTTGAATTTGCCTTCTGCTTAGTTGGGACTCTCTTTGATGAACAGCAAATGGTGTATTGTGTCTATTTGAAATCAAGTCAAATTACTCCTAGTGCCAAAAGCACGGCCTGGTCAATGTGTACAGTTTTATCACTACAGAAATTTTCCTGAAAGGAAAAATTCGTGAATAGCCTGTAAACTTCTTATGGTGACCGGACAGTTAAATATATGTTCCAGGGTGAGCTCCTCCTCGGGGCAGTTCCTACATAATTTGTAAGATCTGGTGCCCTCTGTAGTTATAGACATTCCCCAGAAGTGTTGGTTTCTAAGTCTGGAAATAATCCTGTCTGCATTGATAACACATAATTGATGTTCCATTTTGATGTGTTTTCTTACAATTTGCATCTAGCGATTGCATTAAAGTCTCTTAAAGTTACGGTGCTGGGAATTTCCAAGTTAAGGTCTCTAGGCTCCTTTGCAAGCCTGATGAACAATAAATGAATTGATGATAAAGGTTTGTTGAAGAAATCTACGGTTAACAGATTAGCATGTGAAGATTTTTACAAGATAAAACCAAAATGTATTTTCTATAAAAATTCTGGCCAATGTTACAATTCCTCATTTATAAAGTGTTTTTTTCAAAGTTTCTCATCCTTATTTAAAATTTAAGTAACTCATAAATATTTACGTGTTGAAAGTAAAAAGTTTAAATACTTTAGGTTTATGTTTCTAATCAGTACAATTTATTCATAGCACATAAACTACCCTCTAAAATACTCTAAAAACCCCCCAATAGTGTGTACTCTAGAGTACCTTTGAAAGGGTACTCTAGAGCGTCCCAGTTGAACAATTTAGATATCTGTGAATATATATGAATATAACTATGAATATATAATATAACTATGAATATAATATTAACTATGAAAATAATTCTTCTTCTTCATTGGCCTGACAGCCCAGGGTGGGCCTTTGCCTTCCTCAGTAGTGCATACCAGGACCCCCTATTTTTGGATAAGGTCATCCAGTTTGTCACTTTTAATGTTTTTCGGTCGTTTTCAAGGCAGTCACGCCATCGGAGTTTCGGTCGTCCTCTTCTTCTAGTGCCCATGGGGCGAGCAAAGAAAATTTTTTTCGTCACCCGATTGTCGTTCATCAGACTCAAATGTCCTGTCCATTTTTATCTCTGTATTGAGATAAATTTAACAATATCTGGTTCTTTATATAGTTTATAGAGCTCTCAGAATTAGTTCTTCTTCGCCATGTATTCTCACATTTTATTCCACCAAAGATGCTTCTTAAAGTTTTTCTTTCGAAAATGTGGAGATGGTTTCTTTGTCCTTCTCAATCAATGTCCACGTTTCAGATAAGTAAATGAAAATAGGCTGAATCAAGCATTTGTATATCAAAATTTTTGTTTTTCGACAGACGAAAGTAGATTTTAGGTACTTTTTTAAGCCGAAAAAGCATCGGTTAGCAGCTGTAACCCTGCTGCGGATCTCAGATGCGATGTCGTTGGATGCATTCAATTCAGTTCTCAAATATTTAAAGTTGCGAACAGTTTCAAACTTGTAGTTTCCTACCTCTAGATAGGGAGTGCTATATTTTTCGGTGGTCATGTATTTTGTTTTTTCTTGGTTGATTGCAAGATGCTTTTTACTAGCTGCAGCGAATATAAATATTATTACTGAATAAATTTAACATGGGTTAGAATAGATTCAAAGTGGACAGTATTTTGGAAATAAAATTACTAAATTATGTATTTCTAAGGACTATATTAATGTCTTTTGTAGTGTCTGAATTTGTAAAGATAATGAATTAGATTCCTTCTAAACAAGAAACCTATTATATTAACGGGACTTGTGCAAGTTTGATAAATTAGACTTTATACCTTCTCACTGGTGTCTTGGAAAACATTTACGTGAAATGACTTGACTTAGATATTGACATCATTACTTGATCATTGCTCAAATTATTTGATGATTGGCTTTGTTAAATGATTTCAAGTAAGAAAGAAAACGTCATGCAACACAAGAAAAAGAAAAGTAATGCTTGTTATAAAGTGGTTTTCTGGTATTTCTCTATATTTGTGTGCGCAATGCATACGCCACGCGTCCCAAGAAAAAGATATTCTTAGATCAATATTGCACTTCTTCCATTTATATCTAAAAGTCCTTTCCTTTTATATATTAAATTATTGAATTGTTCTGGTCACATTTAAGCATAGAAACACAATTTTGCTAATTTTTACAATCAACTAAAGGAAAATTCTAGTTCTTTTAAGGTTCTTCAGAATAATTGCATCTTATTCTAATTGTTATATTAGGTTGGGGAATAAATTCGTAGCGTTTTTACCGAAGACTTTTATTTAAACAAAAAAACAATAATTATAAGTTAATAAGTTATATTTTCGCCGTTGCTGTTTATAACTTCTTCCCACAACTCGACCCATTTGTTGCTGCCGTTCCGCCAAAAATCGCCTGGTCTGGAGTCAAAAGAGTTGTTGAGCCAGTTTTTAAAGACCTCTTTGTCATCGAAGGTAACGCCCTTCATATGGTTTGACAAGGAGCGGAAAAGATGGTAATCGGTCGGTACAAGATCCGGAGAATACGGCGGATGCTGAAGGATCTCCCATTCGAGCTCTTATTGAGCGGCTTTGACGACGTGTGCAACATGGTGCCTGTCGTTGTCGTAAAGGAGTATGGTTTGACTAAGTCGATCAGGTCTTTTCAGTCGATAAGCCTCATTCACGTGGTGTAGCTGGGCAATGTAGAGCTCCTTGTTGACTGTGGCATTCTTTTCCCAGTGCACCAAGAGGTCCTTAAAAACTGGCTCAACACATTCTTTGACACCAGACCAGGCCATTTTTGGCGGAACGGCATCAACAAATGGGTCGAGAGGTGGGAAACAGGCAAAATAAACAGCAACGGCAAATATATAATTGATTGATTAACTTATTGATATAATTCTTGTTTTTTGTTTCAATAAAAGTCTTTGGTAAAAACGCTACGAACTTATTCCCCAACCTAATGAATTAAATTTGAGAACACATGACTAAAATATATAACTGATGCCTCTTGTAACTGATGATATATTCTCCAAATTTATAATAAAGATATTTCATTTCATTTTGCAACTCTCCTGCAAAGTTAATCACAATTACGAATTTATCGCCAATCAAAATAGTCACTTAGTAAGCTAACTATACATAAATTAACGAAAAAATGTCGCCAAAAGTAGGGATATTCCTGTTAATATACATTAAGTTATTGAGATGGACGCGATGAAAAGATTTATCTAGGTTTTTGGTGTCAAAGATTTAAACAAAAATGAATAATTTGCGATTTATCACATGAACCACGCATTATTGCCATTTGTTTTCTTCGCCCACTTTCAAGAAATAGAAATGTTGCTAACTGCGTGTGAGAAAAGAAAAGTAGAAAAGTTGCCAAATTTGGCTGTGAATAAATAAAATGATGTTAAATTATTCAACTCTGAATTATTTTCTTCTGCTACAAGAGTTTTATATTTTCACTAAGAAATTTATGGAAATGTTTTTTTTTCAAAAATTGTTACAGAAAAATTGTTATAAAGAATTTTTATTTATTTATTTTGTTTCTCTAAATGATGTGTTATGCAGAAAATTCTATCGAATGATATTTTATTATACTAATTATTGATCAGATTAAATTATATTAAATTTTTGAATTATTATATTCGTTTGAACTATCTAAGGATAAAGTGGCGAAAATTTTAAAATTTAAAATTGAAGCTTAATTACTTAATAGATTTAATAATTATAGTTTAATAAGTATGTTAAAAGTAACACACATTTTGCTATTCATCATTATATATTTAGAAATCTAAAATTCAATAAACAGTACAATGTTTAAAAACCTCAGCGAAATTTTCAAAAATTACTATTTTGACACTGTTCGAAGAATTTCTTTATGAACTTTTGAGGTAACAAAATATTTTTATATATTTGATATTTTTATATATAAGATTCTAAATAGACTTTTGAAATAAATTGTTGAATTGAATGATTTATTTTAGCTGATTTTAATATCTTTAAAATTTAAATAAATTGAAATAAATTTAGTGGTTCTAATATTTTTTTTCATATGGAATGCTCTGTTTAACTTGAAAGCAATGTTTTTCAGTATAGTGATCTGATCAAAATATTCAGATCAAGTCGAAAATTCAGTTTAAAGTTTAGTTTAAAGCCTTTAACTATAGCAATTTGTTCTTATAATAAGTTTAAACACAAAACATTGCAAAAGTGATCTTACAACCAATCAAACAGGTAGACAGATATTTACTGCAGTACAAATTCGAATGATATCTTTAACACAGCAAATGTTGTTGTTGTGTGTAGTCGTGTGCCAGCTAGGATGGCAATATGGGGTGCACTGCTCCACTTTTCCAACTGAACCATATTTGGTGTGGAGTCCGACTTCCTCAGTACAAACATGCCATAGGGACCCCGTTTATAGGGTAGGCAACCATTCACACCTCATTCATACAAGGAAGGGACAAAGACAGGATTGATAAAGAGAGAAAAAAGTACATCCATACCCGAACCAGGATTCGAACCCAAGACCTCCTTATCCGTAGTCAGACACACTGACCACTAACACAGCAAACACATCGAGGTATTAAAATATATATACTTTTTTGACATTATGGTCACTAATTAAGGATGTTTTAATTTAAGAGAGCCTGTATTTATAAGAAATGGAATTTAATTTAAATACACAGATCCTTGTATATAATATTACATTTAACCATCACGAAATCTGTCACACTGAAATATACAAATTTAATTGTGATATTTAATTTTGCCATGACATCCCCCAAATATTTGTGATAACATAAAAACTATATAATAACTTCTTATCTCAGCGGAAGACAAGCGTAATTATAATACTTAAAGATTATGCATGTTATAAGTTTTGTTGTTTTGTTATGAGATGTTGAGGTTTGTGTGTCGAACAGGTTGCCATACTTAGTTGATAAGCCTTTTATTCGATAGCGGCTCAAAATAAAAAAATATAAATTAAATAAATGTTTCCAACCAATTTTATAATAACTGTTCATATATATGGTTGCCGACCAACTTGTCTAGTGGTTAGCGTGCCTGACTACGGATAAGGAGGTCCTGGGTTCGAATCCCGGTTCGGGCATGGATGTACCTTCACTCTCTATCTATCCTGCCTTTGTCTTTTCCTTGTATAAATGAGTTGTGAATGGTTGCCTACCCTATAAACGGGTCCCTATGGCATGTGTGTACTGAGGAAGTCGGATTCCACACCAAAATATGGTTCAGTTGAAAAAGTGGAGCAGCGCACCCCATGTTGCCAGTCTAGCTGGCACACGACAATGAATGAATATATATGGTTGTATGACTGTAATTTGACATTAAATCTTAAAATATTTATGTGAACATCAGAGTTCTGTTGTATCAAATGCCCTTTGAAAAGCACTGCAAAATTTTACAATGAATTGATTCGGTTAAAGGTTATATGTTAGTAATTATATAATGAGTAATGAAAAAGATTATTTTATATTAATTTGTACACTACACTAATGAATCAAAATCAAGATTTAAAATATGTAGATTTATCGTTCTTTAAAGAACAAATCCATTAGAAAGAAAACTCACTTAGTACCTATGATGCCGCGATGGGCTGGTTGGTTAGGGTGTCGTTCTACTAATCGAAAGGTAGTGAGTTCGAATCCTGGCTTGACCGAAGATTCACCAAAGGTGGCTGAGGCATATTTAATATGTGGTGGTCGCAATGTCCTCTATGTGAAATGATACCTCTAGGGGTGGCAGGCCTAGTATTGAGTGTCTTCTGCTTGGTCCCTGCTTCAAAATCACGAAGACTCCACCTGGCTGCTTCCATTTAACTAGTGGAGCCCAACTCGGGTTTCGGTTCAGGGAAACAGGCTAGTGCAACAACAACTGAGTTTCTTTGCGGGTTGATGATTTAGCACATAAGCATAGCGAAAAAATTTGGAAAAGGTAAACTAAGTTTTCATATTTCTTATTTTCATGATTAGAGTTGCGAAGTTTCAATTCAATTATAACTAACTTTGGCAACGCGAAAAGTTTGCTAAATATTGCAATATAAATTGACTGTTACAGAATAATGAGCTTGGATGGAAATACATTTTAATGCAAACTGTTTGAAAATCACAACGATTTAATTTATAATTTTAAAGTTTTCGTCAATCATAAATTCAAATTTCATTAAATGTTACAGGTGTCAAACGATAAATAAATTTTATAGTTATATACTAAATTATATATATATATATATATATATATATATATATATATATATATATATATTTGCCAACCGATGAATGAGTGGTTAGCACTCCTGAGCTGTGGGTCCTGGGTTCGAATCCCGGTTCGCATAGATGTTACTTTCTTTCTTTGTTCTCTTTGTGTTTCTCTATCCTTTCTTCCATGATGGTGTATGAATGTGGCCCACCCTATAAACGGGTTTGTGGTGGTAGGACGCGGGTAACGCTACTCGTCTCCGTGACTTGGTTCACAGGTGCCCGCTGGGTAACGACAAATGAGTAGCAGTTTCTGGTCTTGTTGTGGCTTAGGGTTCAACCCTCAAGTGCCCGCCGTTTGAAATATATATATATATATATATATATATATATATATATATATATATATATATATATATATATATATATATAAATTTTTGATTCATATGACTCGAATTCTCCAGTATATATATAGAAAAGTATTTAAATCAAATTTAATGCTTAAATAATATTTCTGTTTGAAGGCGAACACAACAGTGTAAAAAAATATTATAATGGGAAAGTAATTGGTATGAGCCATATATTTTTGTCAAAAAATGCGTATTTTTTTCCTTGAAAATGTGAATTAATCGGAAAAAATTTGCTCAATGCTTACAGGTACACAAACCGACTTCTTATATTTAAAGTACAAGTGTGTTAATGCTTTAATTTTGTATGGAGAAATTTATCTTTTTAAATTTAAACAACAAATCGCTATTTAGTTATGTTATTTCGATATTTCAAAGGTAGTTCTTGTTTAAATTGCTAATAATTTTCGTCTCTCACAATCCAATTACATTATCTTAAACAATATATTATACACGTTATTCTTATTTTCAACAAACATGTATTATCGCTCTTAATTTATTAATTTTTAAGCACTTGTGAGAATTTTTTGAATTTTTCATGTTTCCCTGCTTTCGCGTTAAACATAGCAAATATTAAGATTTTTCAATATGTTAAGCTTTATTCATTCTAGCCCTTTAAGTTAAAGAATTTTAAATTATGTATGAAATATAAATTGCAATCTTGAATAAAATGTAAACATTAGATTTGTTCTAAGGGAAAATAAATTCTACGATTTTATTTAAATCACAGTAGTTTCAAAGATTCCGCAATTTAAATAGCAATTATAGAACTCTGGAAATTTATTAACAAATTGTGTTCGTTTTCTACTAAGTGGTATCCATCTTACGCTATTTTCCATGCATGTGAATTTCATTACAGAAATAGATTAAAAGTGGTATGTAATTTTCTTTATTACACTACTGGCCATTAAAATTGCTACACCAGGAAAGTGGCACATCACACACGTGAAATTTGCATGACAGGTAGAACTTGCTATGATATGCAAATGATTAGATTTTCAGCGCAGTCAAACAAAGCAGGCGACAGTAGCGACATCTACAATGTGTATAAAACCAGAGATTTTACAGCAGTTTTCTCATACTCAATTTCCGTTTCAACGTTGTTTTCGGCGAAGAAAGTTGTAATGCCTCGTGTAAGAAGAAGAAATGCCTATCAGCACGTGTATGACTTTGATCGAGGAAGGATTATAGCCTACCGGGATTGCGGTTTATCGTACCGCAATATTGCTGCTCGCGTCGGTCGAGATCCCATGACTGTTAGCAGAATATGGAATTGATGGGTTCAGGACAATCATACGGAACGTCATGCAGGATCTCAGCGACCCCCATCACTAACAGCGGAGAAGACAGACATCTCATCCGCATGGTCACAAGGGATCGTACAGCCACGTCACGAACCCTGAGTCGAGAAATGGAGTCATTTGCAAGGCAACAAGTTTCTGCTCGAACAGTTCGACGACGTTTGCAGCAGCATGGATTATCTGCACGGAGACCATGACTTCGGCTACCATTGACGCTGCGTCACAGACAGGAGCACCTTCAATGGTGTGATCAGCGACGAACCTGGACGCGGGAATGGCATCACGTCATCTTTACAGATGAATCTCGGTTCTGTGTACAGGACCATGATGGCCGCATCCGTGTTTGGAGGCATCTTGGAGAACGCGCATTGCCAGCTTGCATTGGACATCGCCATACTGGCCCATCTGCTGGAGTGATGGTATGGGATGCCATTGGATACACGTCTCGATCATCTCTTGTTCGCATTACCGGCACTTTGAACAGCAACCGTTACATTTCCGATGTGTTAAGACCCGTGGCTCTGCCCTATCTTAGAGGCCTTCCTAATGCTTTGTTTCAACAGAATTTTGCACGACCGCATGTTGACCGTACTGTTATGAACTTCCTTGATACAGAACAGGTTCGACTGTTGCCCTGGCCAGCACGTTCTCCTGATCTGTCACCAATTGAGAACGTGTGGTCAATGGTTGCCGAGCGATTGGCACACCATCACTCACCATCCACTACTGTCGATGAACTGTGGCATAGTGTTGAAGCTGCATGGACTGAGATCCCCGTACATGTCATACAATCTCTGTTTGACTCCATGCCTAGGCGGGTAAATGCTGTGATTGCAGCCAGAGGTGGCTGCTCTGGGTACTGATTTCTCAAGATCTATACATCCTAATATCCAGTAAATCTAATCACTTGTTCTTTCCACTATAATGTATGTGTCCAATAAATATCGTTCTGTTATTTGCATTCCTTCTTGGTGTAGCAATTTTAATAACCAGTAGTGTATGTAGGACTACGAATACAAAATTTATTCTTTATATTCTTCTATAAATAAAGGCTTCATTTGTGCAACAAAAGTATTGAGATAACAAAAACATTTATATAAATTAAAATTATTTGGTTATTAACTAAAAGAATATCAACACTACGAAAATTATTTTAAAAAAATATTATTTTTATTTCCAATGGCAGGGCAAATACAAGGAATAATACTAATAAAACGCATGAAAAATCATAAAATATACATGAGACGAATACAGTGCATAAACTTAAATGAGATGACAGGAGTCATTGTGCCCTAAAAGTTCTCTGGCATTTAAAAGAATATTAGAACTTCGAAAATTAATTTAAAAGAATATTAATACTTTAAAAAATTATATTCAAGGAATTTAGTAGTAATTAGACTCGTTAATTAAAGAAAATGATTTGTTAATAAATCTGAAAAAGTTAGTCAAATCAAACCTCAAATTCGTCTAATTATATCCTATTTCAGACGGCTTAAGTCGCAAAAAAATCCTTTGTATCGAAACGATAGGATCTTCACAAACACTGAGATGACCTTGAATTCCTCATGTGTTCATTTCCCTTCGTGTTGTTTTGGTTGTGGAAAAAAAGCTGTTTTCCACTGTCAATTCCGATAAATTAGTAGACCGAAAACGACAACAAGAAGTAATGTGAGAAACAAGGGAGAAAAGAAAATGAAAAGAACTAATACGTACTCGCATTTCCTAGGTATAGGTATGAAATTTAAATATCGGTTTCACACATTCTATTTCGAATCTTCTTTATTTGAGATATTGTGGCAACTTAAAAAAAATTAATTAAGAAAGAGACTGAATTTCTAACTGTTTTTGGTTATTTAATTTAAGCTACTTATGTCTATTTTTGAATTTAATTTTTTAAAAAGAAAAGCTAAAAATGTATTTTTAAATTAAAAGTAACATTTTTGGGTATTCTATATTTAACATTTTATTTTTAAATTAAATTAAAATAAGTACCTATCTTGAATAATATCCATTTTATCATTAAATTTTCATCTTTATTACTATTTTAAAAAATTTGATACTTAAATAAAATTTGTCATATCTTGAGTCATTTAAAAATGTCAAACTAAATTTTTTTTCATTTAAAAACACTAAAAATAGAATGTTATTTTTTCAATGAGCATGATTTGTTCACAAAACAAATTTCAAACTCACTGGCCCATAACAACACATGGAATACTTCTTTATTATTATTTAAAATATCATGTGCACCTGTCTGAATATGACTACAGTTAAATTTACGATTGTAACCGCAAACATTCATTTCTGGTATTTTACAAGTATTCTTGTACACAGTCAAATAGAATTCTGCTTAAGGGACATAGCGTTGTAAATACTTTTCGTTAAGCTTCTGGGAAATTCTCTTAGCATGATTCAGTTGAATTCGAAGGTAAGATTATTTTGTAAAATAACTTTATATATATATTTAGAATCTTTATATTTACCTTTAAAAAATCCCTGTATATAAATATATTTTAAAATAAAAAAAAATGTGACATTTATATAGATCATCCAAGATTTATATTCATTTTTATTCTATATTAAAAATTACTTTCTTTATATTCAGAAAAGGAAACATCTAGGTACATTTAGCTATTAAATTAAAAATAAATAAAAATATAGTACTGAATAATTTGTAATGAAAAATAGTTATAAATATTAGGATATACATTCAAAATTGTAACAGAAATTGAGAAATAAATATTATTTTGATACAATTTTTCTGATAGCAATTTAATACACGTTTATTTTGTTTTCTGTACAATCGTTGCATAAACAAATAATAGCTTAGTTTTCAAAATAGCTTCTAGTTTCAAAATATAATAATATATATATGTTTCAACTTTATTATTTTCTATTCAAGGATTTATATGTTAAATGATGTGTTTCGAATTTTTTTAATATAAATATAATAAATTTTAAATAAGATAAAAAAATTATATTTATGTAATTCGTATGCATAAAATGATATTAAAACAATGATTAGAATTATAAAAAGCTTATGATATTCTCTCATAAGTTATCATGTATTCATAATGAATGCAAATATTTTTAATTTACTTTGAGAGAGAGTGCTGGCCAGTTTTGATTTTTAAAATAATTATTATAATAATTGTTCAACAGTTTTGTACTGAATGAGTAAATTTTAAATTATTTGAAGGCGTTTGCTTAGAATTTTAAATTTATTTGAGTTATTTATTTCACGTTTGTAGGAATTAAGTAACTGGCAAAATTTCCTACATACGTAGTAAAATGATACTTTTAGTCAAATTTGATAAATTGCATAAAATATTTTAACTCAACAACATAAAACGAATAAAATTTTATGCAATTTAATAATATTTAACTAACATATGAATTTTAATCGAAAAATAATTCTATAATGGTCGCATTATTTACGAGCGTATCAATTAATATATTTTAATTTTGTTCAATATTCCATTCACCTTTTCGATACATAGTACATAACAATATTAATTAAATATTTAAACATCTCGATTTAATATTGATTAATATTCAAGAGAAATATTTAAATTACATGAGAATTGTCTTATAGAATTAAGAGCTCACATAGGTTTAGGTTCTTTTCTTAGAGCTTATTTTGTTTTGTTTTTTTTGTCACAATTGTTTATTAATAGTTTATGATTGCTATCTAACAGAACTTATAATATTGAACATAATAATATTAAATGAATATATAAATATCCCGATTCAATATTGATAATATTTAAAGAAATATTTAAATTACATCAGTATTATTTTATTGAATTAGAGTTTTCTCGGTCTCTATATGATAAGAGTTTTTAGAACTTCTTCTGGTTTTGTTCTTCGTCCTTTAAAATTGTTAAATGTTCATTAATGTTTCTTGTCTAACACAATTCTCTCGCATTGCATTCTGTAAATCAGAAACACTTCTCACAATATCTTTTGTCTTTCAGAATTTTAAACTATGTTCTTTTTTTACTTACAGTTTTTTTTGTTTGTTTATTACAATTGTTTCCTTTTGTTCTTTGTTTATCAGAATTATTCTACAGTTTTATTTATCGACTAATGCTGTTATTTAGTGTTAGAATTTATTCACGGTTCTCTCGATGGAAATTGTTATAGAACTTAGGTAATTACTAGGTAATAGACTTAGGTAATTGTTATAGAACCTTCAATTCTTTACAAGGAAGTAAATGTCCAATTAATTTATTAATTCTCAAATTAAATACTTATGAATAACCCAAAATATAAAAAAAAATTATTTTTATTTAGAAGGAAGTTATATAAGTATCATGTAACTACATACTAATTAGATGCATTAATATTCTAATAATGATTTTCAAAAAATTATTCTTGCCAATAGCTAAATGGAATAAATTAGATTCTAGTTTCACGCATCTTTGCACACTGTATTATGCATGAAAAGGTGTAAGTTAAGGTTACAGTGTTTCATAGTGTACCCGGCACCACACATTGCTTTAGAAAGATATTGAGAACAAAAAATTTAAATATTTGATGAGACCTTACACGCTTTGGATTTGCAGTTCAATGTTAGTTTAAGCTTCTAATACTGAACTGTAAATAATTACATTTTAAATATAAGGTTTACAAACACACATTGTTTTGATACGATCTTAACTATTGAAACAAGGATTTGCACTTCGCATTGTAAAAGACCTACCACTGTGGAAAAAGCGGAACAAAATTATGCAGACATAATTCTGTATTCACAAATGGCGATATATTTCGAACTCCTAATGAATGTTTCCGAAAGTAATTACAACCGCAATGAAAAAAAACATAAACAAACAGGAAAGTCTGATTCTTTTTATTGTGAGAATTCTTGGCGATCATTAAATTCGCCAAGCGAAAGAGTTTATTTCATTATTCGTTCTCCAGTTCTCTCGGTATTCTGTGAGTGTCTTAATTTTCTTTATTACATCTCATCTAGTATTTAAAACTGAAAATAAAAGTTTCTGATACTATCATTCTACTGTTACACTGTGTTTTTAGTAATTAATCACTGGAAAACCATTGTTGTAACTCCCGGCTATAAAGAAAACTGAAATGAACATATTGATTGATTATTCCGTTTATTTCAGGTGTATAATAAATTTGGGTGATTGCGTGAGATAACTGGAACTGCCTCTGCTTATTTGATAACATTTTTAAATCTTTAAAAATTAAATTTAATTATCTGAGTTCCTTTCCCATTAGAAAATAATTCCAACAACAATTTTATTTTATGAAACTAATGTAAAAAAACCAAAACAAAATGTGTTAATTGAGTACTTGTATAATTTACACCTTCAAGATTAAACAATTCTTATATATATACGAAAAATAGTTCCATAAGCAATTGTATGCCAAAAGTGACCGAAGGTGGGTAACCAGATCGACCATTAATTTCTTAGTGGTCAGTTTTTTTTAAATAAAATTTTGCTTTTATAATTACTTTATTATATTCATAAATTAAATTTTAAAATGTTAAATTTTTCTACAAATATTACTTTAGTAATTAAAAAATATTTGTATATTATTTAAAAAAAATATCATCACGTTATTATTTAAATATTAAAGTATTATCTGCATAAAAATTTAATTATTGTAATCTAATTACATTGTCATATTTTTCTTACACTTGTGCTATTTATACCTTCATTTTACACTTTTTGTGTGATCATGTAAAATTCAAATTTCTAACTATATGAAAAATTTCTTTTCTAAATTAGTGTTAAGGTATGCACATTATATTCTTTTAAATAAAGATACGCAAATTTCAATGACAAAATTTTGCAAATATAAAAAAATTATATTTTGTAATAACTAGATTATATTTTTAATGAAATCATCTATTGTTAATGATTTTTGAATAAATGATTCATGATTTGAAAAGTAATTTTGTTTACTCCATTCGAAAAAGCTTAAAAAAAGTGAGATGTATAAGAAATATTTTGGAATATTTCCATTGTGCTCCTAAAATTGCTCTTAATTATAATTGCACATAAGTAGCAAAGTAAGTCATTGTTGGTGTTAAAAATGGAAGATTATTTTTGTTGAATCTTTTGTCGCTTGGTTTAGCTTTAATATTTAACTTGATATGTATAATAATGAAATGATTAATTTATAAGAAATAATAATTTCGCTGCAGAGTTTCTAAGTTGTTGCACACATCTGTTTTCCTACAATTTTATTTTATTTTATTTATTTTTTTGCATCAATTATAAATTTTAGTCGCAGGAATTTCTAATTGGTTTCATCTATTTAAAAAATATTAATTTGAAATATTTTCAAATTAATCAAAACAGTAAAATGTTAAACTATGAAACTTCATCAGAGTAAAGAATTTTTTTTTTTTTGTAATAAGAAATTTGCCTTACTTTGAAATAAAAAAATTAAAGAACAATTATCGACAAAATTATTTACAAAAAAATAAAAAGAAAGAAAGATGAATAATAAATTAATACGAAACATTATGAAAGATATATTCTTAAAACTTCTAAGCATTTTGATCTTTTAGGATTAAATTACTATGATTATTAAAATTTCCAAACTTTTCGTTTACAACATTTTCGTATTCCGTATACATTTATCATTCATTTTAAATATGGATTATTAGTAATAAAGCATATGAAAATATAATATTAGCATAGATCGAAGTATACTGTAACCGTATAATAAATGCAGAAAATAGTCGTAGATTGTAATGAACATTGTATAAAAAATTTGAAGAAAGTACATTTTCTTTTAAGGGTTAAAAAAATTAAGTTTCAGACTTTTATTAAATAAAAATATGTACAAAAAAATTCTATTAAGAAGTATTACATATAAGCAAATAAAAAAAGCAAATTTAAGTTATTTTGTTAAACAAACGAATAAAAATATCTATCAAAAGTAATTACGAATTATTATACAATTTACTTAATGAATCCTTCTTTATTAAGTGGTTTTGAGTTTTGTTGTTACTAAATGACACTTGGACAAGCTAAGCTTGCTATGCCTTGGCTATGCGAATTTAAGTCAATTGGGAGCGTCTTTCGTTTTTAATCAGATCATCATGAAGGTGAAATTAAGACTTTGCTCTACACACATGCCATAGGTACCCGTTTATAGGGTAGGCCACCATTCACACCTCATTCATACATGGAAAGGACAAGGACAGGATAGATAGAGAGAGAAAGTACATCCATGCCAGAACCGGGATTCGAACCCAGGGCCTCCCTATCCGCAGTCAGACACGCTGACCACTAGACAAGTTGGTCGGCATATAATTGTTTAGTTTATGAAATGTAAATAAAATGTTTGTTTTAATTTTTAGTGGTTTCTGAAAATGTAAGCAATTTTCAACAATACATGATGTTGTTGTCATGTGCCAACTAGACTGGCAATATGGGGTGCGCTGCTCCACTTTTTCAACTGAACCATATTTGGTGTGGAGTCCGACTTCCTCAGTACACACATGCATAGGGACCCGTTTATAGAGTAGGCAACCATTTACACCTCATTCATACAAGGAAAGGACAAAGACAGGATAGATAGAGAGAGAAAGTACATCCATGCCCGAACCGGGATTCGAACCCAGGACTTCCCTATCCGTAGTCAGGCATGCTGACCACTAGACAAGTTGGGCGGTGGTTTTGAGTTTTTATTTATGTAATGTAATTATTATAAAACCATTTATATATATTAATGTTAACAGTAGGTAGGATTAATTTAATTTACGATATTTTAAGCAAATAATCATTAATTTTAATCACCAATATATGATACATAAAAAAGGAACTAGATTTTTAAAAATTAAAAATCTTAAGCTCAGTTAAATGTAGGGCGTAAAACTGGTAAGGTTGTTCGTAATAGAAGAGATTAAAAAGAATTCTAATTCCACAATGCATCTTCCATTTGCGCATTCATTGAACGTTATAATCAGAAAATGCTTTTACACACAAAAGGGTCAAATGTTGATTGGGGGTAATTTTTCTTTCGGGTTTCCGCCTGTGCAATCACTCTGCGGCTAAAATAAGAGACATACCCGTAGGGCGTTGAATAATTCGAACTTCTTCGCTTAATACGTGACCTCAGGCTTCAGGTGTTCTAATTTCAGATTATTTTTTGCTACTTTACAGTAACCCTAATTTCTTTTATTTATTTTTTTATTCATGCAAAACGATACAAAACGATATTAAATATTCCGACAGCAAAAGATGTAACATATCCTTCTATTCCAATACGAATTTTATCAAAATGTTATGATACTTTCATAGATTTATTATTATGAAATATATTTCATATTTTGAAAAGTGATGTTGAAATTTATAGTTTTCACAAGTTTTATTTCAAAAGTCCTTAGTTTTATACTTTTCTTATCAATTAAATATCATCAAAAATCAAAAAATTAAAAATATTGTAGACATATTAAAGCAAAAATTATATAAATGGAAAATAAGTGATTTTTTGTTTACTTTATTAAATAATATGCGAAACTAATATGAATAAACAATTCATATTTGCGTTAAAGTATTCTCGGAGCATTCAAAAACATTTTTTGCATTCAAGCAAACTTTGCATGCAAAAATAGTCTAATGTAATAAAGCATACACATACGAGTATAACACATATATAAATAAGTAGTTCAATAAAAGCTTATATATTAACTATTAGATTTCTAAATTTTAAAATAAAAATTTTTTGATATGAAATATGTTTTATCACAAATACTAACTCAAAATTATAAATATTCAAAACATTTACATGGAAAATTAACGACATATTAATTTTTAATAGAATGATAAAAAAAGGAAAATTAAAAAAAAAAACAGCTTTGCAACATTACAATATTAAAAATTATAAGTCAATTCATAAAAAAATATTTTTATTATTAATGTCTCTAAAAGTTTGCAAATTATTTTGTTTAAAAAAACATTTAAAAGACAGACAAATTGTTAATAACACATAGAATGTATTCAGAATTTGCCAAAAAATGAAATTTTATAATAATAATTCATTAAGTTATGTAAAATGATAATTTATTTTTCAAGGCAAAAATTATTTTTATTATCATCTAAAATGAAAACTGGTAGTTTATATGTCAAATGCTTAGTTATAGTATTCTAGTTTTATATAAGCTTGCAAAAATATTTAATTTTTGAAGGATTGAATATTCAAAATAAATGTAAAATGAGTCACATATACGAAGCCTAGTTTTCTGGAATTATGAAGTAAATATTTTATATGGTGATGAAATATGCAACATGATCTGAAATAATAGAAAAATATTGTAATTTTCAAAATGTATATGTCCTATAATACAAGGTTTATCTCAAGGTTTATAAAAAAAATGTAAAGAAAATAATTTACATTTTATTTCTGAAAATTACTTTTTTCTTACTGAAATAAAAAAAATGAGATTTTAGTAGCCGTTCCGAAAGATAAGTGTTACTTAATCTATTAATGATTTTCATGAAAAAGCGAATCAATTATAGTTATTCGATTCATTCTTTTAAATCGGTATAATAGAAAAATATTGTTATTTTCAAAATGTATATGTCCTATAATACAAGTAATATCTCAAGGTTTACAAAAAAATGTAAAGAAAATAATTTACATTTTATTTTTTAAAATTACTTTTTTCTTACTGAAATAAAAAAAATGAGATTTTAGTAGCCGTTCCGAAAGATAAGTGTTACTTTATCTATTAATGATTTTCACGAAAAAGCAAATCAATTATAGTTATTCGATCCATTCTTTTAAATCGGTATTTATACAATTAATATTGTGTAAATGCACAGTTATATTCTGTTTTATTTTTCTGAGATGTAGAGGGTATAACCTTCTGCACATTAAGAGGATTTTCTACAAGAACATGTTTTCCATTGTCTTAACATCACACTATTACTCGATGACCTTGCTCGCCATCGTTTTGAACATCGCCAAACGAAGTTCAAAACATCCCTTACTTGCGCGGAAATAAAAAAAACAGAAACCTAATGCAATACTATTTCATTTTATTCCGTTCTTCTAGTTTTACGATTTTAATATTTGGCGCCCTCTTGGCGGCGATAGCGGCTAACTTTTTTTACGCCGCTCATCGCCTGTGGTGAGTTTTTGGAAGAGTGTGCATGGTGTGTGGTAGGCGGGTCCGGTAAAAACTCTTTTCCGGTGTGCTGCTACGGCGGCTATTATGGTAATGCTCGGTGTTCGGACAGACTGTGCAACATGTCCAAGTTCGCGTATCCCCGACACTGTTCCTTACACTTCCGGTTGTGTCCCATGAAAGATGCCCGAACCTCACCACTTCACTTCGACGACCTCATATCCAATGTAAGTGTGATTTAGTGTTTTTCCCCTTTTCCTGTAAACCCATTTTAAATTGGGAAAAAAATAGACAAACAAAATCCCTGGTTTATGAAATGAGAACAATTTGTGCATAGCATTTCCTTTGAGTTATTGGTTTATCCTTAAGCTACTGCTTAACAAAGGTTCAGATGTTTGTAAAAATAGAGTGAAACTAAATAATTATACTGAATTTTTTTTTCTAATTTTATTTAAAGGAATTTTAAGATTACAGTTAACAATAAAAGGTTCTTTTAAAAACAATACTAAAAGGAGATATTTTATTAATATATTTTTAGATAAATTTTCGCTATCTGTAGTATCTTGAAATGCAAGTATACAATGGAAAAATATCTCCAGTTTTTGCTAAATTTAACAAAGAAGACATTATTTAAAAGAATATATCAAATTATTAGATAATTATCTTGCTAATTAAAAAAATCATGTTTTTCCATTTTCAAAAAATGATATTTTTATTTACTTCTTTACATAAAATAGTTTAATCAATAATTGTAATTATATTTTTTGGTATATTGAAGTATTTCCTACTGAAAATGAAGTATCGACAATATGAAAACTAAGTTTAAAATATAAATAAAACAAATCTATTCATTTTGAATCAAATAGAAAATATTATATAATCTTGAAAATTACTAAATTTGAAAAATCCTTAAGGGGTATACAGTATAATTTTTAATCCACATCATTTTAATGTGTGAGTTATTTTTTAAATTACTCATTTGTGAAATTAACAGTTTTCTGAACGAGAGAGAGATTCGAAGGAAAATAAAACATGAAATATTCTTAAAAAGTAAAAACGATTTTCGATTTTCAAAATATCGCTAAATGTTATGAGTTTTGTAATAATAATCATCGATTTGTTTGATATCGATTATAAAATTAAATTCTGGAAGATCGAAATGGAATGTATTCGAAAAGGAAAGGAATGTTTTATGATGAGAAAGAAACAAACGTCTGACTGATCTTATGTGTCACAAGTTTACACGTGCCTGACACGTTCCACATTTTTTTAAACACTTGAAAGGCGATTCGTATTGTATAATCCGAGTAATTTCTTTTCACTTTACCCAAACTACAACACTTCTGAAATGTTTATTCTTTATTTTTATGTATTTAGATAAATTCCGTTCTCAAAAGGATGGAGAGCATTCAAGTATTTTCTGAATATTTTAAATCGATTTTTCCTTTAATGAAAACGATGTTGTTTTTTACATCCTGCTTCATATTTTAAATATTTGAAGAATGTAATTATTGTGTTATATCTGCTCACAAATAATTAAAATCACCAATTTTATAGTGATTTAAATTATTTGTATGTAGACGAAGAGTTATTCATAAAAAATTCATAGCGTGTAATTAAGTGTTTTTTCATATGAATTTTAAATTTGGTGGAGATATAATAATCTTATGCGATGTTCGCAGAAGTTTAAGAATGATATATTCTGTAAAGATTAGATGGGGGACCATATCATTCCTTGATTTTTATTTATTTTTATTTCTGCTGAACATATTTACGTACATTAGTTTCTGCATACTATAAATATTAAAATTTATCCTATGTTCGAGATGTTTATATATTTTGTGGCGCTTTTTAAATATTACAAAAATTGGATGAAAAAAAAGCATAAGAAAATCTCAGGAAAAAGAGATTTAAATTCTAATCGAATGAGTCTCGAAATAAATATATATATATGGTTTGGATAAAACATTTTTGGAAAAATAAGTGTTCATTTTCACTAAAAAAAAAAAAAGCCTGTGTCGTGTTTCTGTTATTGCCGTTCGATTTTTATTCCATGATCATCAACAAACTAGCAACGATTTAAGAGCATGTAATATTTGTTTTAGCAAACCTATACGCTACAACTAATATTATAAATACAAACATTTGATGTTAATCTATTAAATACTCGTTGTTATTTTTATACAGTTGCTTAAATGTTTGTACAGGCATCGTGTCCTTTAATATGTTTATTTGTGTTAAAATACGAATTGATTCAGCTTATTTTCTTCATAATAGCAGTTAACCTGTCTCTGTGTAGTTATTGTATTTAACTTTTTGCCATTATACCCATCATTAAGTTTCAGTTTAAAATAATGACATAGCTTTTATCTGAGTTTACATTATACACTATGTGTACAATTATAAAATTTAAAAAGGTAAGTCAATGTATTATATTTTAAATCATAAAAAATATAAAACTATAATTTTTTTAAAGTGTTACCAAAATGTGTTGTCATTACGGATTTATTAATTAAATAAATATTCTCTCATTAATATTACTGTCCAAATTCCTATTGGAAATTTAGTTATTGAATTAAATTAAATTTTTTTAAATAAATATTTTTAAGTATTCATTCATATTAAATTTGTTCTTAATCATTTTTAAATAGAAAGCCAAATAATACTAAATTATTTGTAAAATTAAGCGATAAAATCATTTGATACCTTTAAATGTTCACTTTTAATATTAATCATGCTATGGAATGTTATACTGATATTAATGATTGTGAAATTTTGTCAACAAAAATGATTTTACATTGTATTTTAACTTTCTAACATATATTCGTATAATCATAATAATTTGGAGGGAGTGATAAAAATATTAATAAATGTGTGTAGCGATTTAATTTGTAATTTTAGCATTATATATGTGAATTCGCATTCTTTATTTATTTCAATTAATGTACACATTTTGAATTTATCTTGGATCGCGCCATTTTTCCAATTCAACAGCTGATCTTTAATAATCGATTTTCTAAATTAATAATTATTTTCAATAAATAATTAAATTTAAATTTGCATAATAAGGTTTAATCTAGACAATTATTATTCTTTAATTTCAAATTTTTCGGAAATGTTCATTGTAAAGGATAAAATGTATTATTTGTTTGAAAGTTAAAAGCATAATTATACTGACATATAAAAAAGATTTAATGAAAATATTGAATTTATAAAGAAAAAAGATTTGAACAGAAGTATAAATATTTCGAATAAAGGATTATTACAAGAAAGTTCTTGAAATCAATCATTAAGAAGTAAAGTATTAAGGAGAAAAATTAGTCTGCAACTGTGTCTAAAAGTTGAGAGGTGTAGAGATTTACACAGCTGTTACTGACATCATCTTCCTTGAAACAAGTTGCTCTCATTTGTCATCATTATACAGCAATATTTCTCTTGTTGTGTTGGCATCATTACCGATGACGAAACCTTTTCATTTCATTATCAGATATTATACCCGAAATAAATTTCTTAATTGCAACATTTTTCTATTTTTTTATGAATAATTAGATTTATAGATGTGAAAATTGATATTTAGTAAAAAAAAATTAATTCCATTCATCTTTTTTAATTCTTTTGAGAAATATTCGATGTAGTTTTGTATTAATTTAGAGCTATAATGCACTGATTTTGAAAAGGATGGGAAAACTTTTGAATTCTTTTATCAAAAATTTATTTCTTCTTGTACAAAGTTGCAATCACATCTTTTGCTTTTAAATTTCAATTTTATGATACATAAGTTGATTAGTATTAATTATATTTAAGTTGTAATAATGTAGCAATTATAGTATGAAAATTAGCATTATTATATTATATTAATTTTAAATTTCATTTCCTTCATTTCAACTATATATGTTTGATTTTTTGAACTTTGTTCTCCTATATTTGGATACAAAAATTTTATTTTTGTTGAAATGTTAGAAAACTTTGCCTGAAATGGTTTGAAAATTGAATGTTATTAAAATGAATTAATTGAAAAATATCTCTGTATCAAATAAATTGTTTTATTTTAATGAAACCTTAAAAGCCGTTAAAAAGTTATGATTAAATTTTAAAATTCTTCAAAAAATTATTTTTCCATATTTTCATCTATGTTTTGACATTTTTTTAAAAAATAGAACATTAATAAAAAAAATGTTATTTTTTGTTTTCCTCATACATATCCAAAATTAAAAAAAATTAATAAAAATTTAAATAATGCGCAATTTTCATTTATCATCCATAAAAAGCAAACAATCATGAACAACGTCTATAATTCATATTTACTTTTTTCCAAAATAAATTTGCATAAATCATTACTTATACAGTAAAGAAGTAAATTAAGCAATTAGATAAAAGTTTTTGTTAAAATGCGAAAAAAAAATTTTGTTCATTTATTTTTACATCAATTTTTTATAAGGAATCTATCTAAATTTGCCGAATTAAGAAATTCACTGAATTGAAATATATAAAATTAATTTTTACTTGGTTTGTTATTCCTTGATAATGTTTCTAAGCATCCGTTAAAATATAAATATTAAGTAACAACTATTGTACAATTTAATATTCTTATATTTTTACAAGAAATTTAAATTACTTAAAACTTTTGTTAAGTGTAAATAAAATGTTTAAATATTTTTATGATTTATCGTTAAATTATATTTTATCGCTATTCATATATAAATAATAAAATATGATAAATGTATGTATTAAAATTGAAAAAAAACAGTAAATCGTAAAATAACTCATGCAAATGCAAATATTTTATTTATTTTTTAGAAAAGATTCCTAGATATATTTATTACTTAATCCTTCGTCAGGCTGTACAAAATGTAATGATTTATGCGACTCTAAAAATAGAAATAATTTATTTGAAACGTGAATTTTTCTTTTCATTTCTTAACTGTATTTAAAGTCAGAAAGAGCATTTTTGAAGAATAATTTGTCATGAAATATTAGAAAGAAATATATTTTCTCAGATGAAATAAATCAAGATTATTGTCTTTCAAAATTTCAGTGTTGAAATTTCTTTATGCATGTGATGCAATAAAAATAAACCGCGCAGAATAAATCGTAATTCATTCTTCTCAAACGTGGAAAGATTATTTTTACTTTTATTAAAATTGTAATTACTTATTTATAATATTTTAGTTGTTAAACATTACTTTATTCGAAAATAAAAAGCAATTTTTTTTAAGATTGTAATAAAACCAAATCAATCTTTCATATATAATATTCTATAATATTAAGTTTCTAGCAATTTTTTTATATTTTATTTACAATTTAATGTTATTTGTATTATTATTGAAGTGCCAAAATGAATCTCATAATAGTTTGCATCAAAATATTATGATAACCTTACTCTAAATAATTTTATTCTTCTATTTCAGATGCCTAATAACGGTTTAAAAAATAAAATACAGTTAAAAAGCATTTTATCTTATCGAAATGCGTACACAAACTCTTATTTACTTAATGGAAATACGGAAAAAGATATCAAGTTGTAGCAATAAGGAAAAACATGTAAATCAATATTTTTTAAATGCTAATTACACTACTTTTTTTTTGATAACATAGTTTTAGATATTTTTACAAAATTGAAGTGGTTAGCGAAATATAGATTACCTCGATTAAAAAAAATCGCTGATCCCAAGATAATATTTCTCTTAAACGATTGCAAAAGTAAAAAAGCACAACAATATTAAAATAAAGAGATAAAAAGAAATTCGTTATATGAATAATGACACAGAATTATTTCGTAGATAAAGTATTCACTTTTACACATTTATTAAATACATTTCAGACAATTTTCAGACCTAAAATTTATGCACCATAATGTTTCGCTATTTGTAAGTCAGATATTTTCTAAAGTCAATGCAGTAGAACTTAAATTATCCAAACTCCGTCTATCCGAATTGCTTTTGGAATTTCAAAAAAGGTAATTAGAAAGGAGAAAAAGAAAATGAAAAAAAACTCAAGAAAAGGAAAGGAAAGTTAAGAGAAGATGAGAATGGCGTGACACTTAAGGAATTTAGAAACATTCTTTTGAAAATTCCTGGATGTTCAGAAGTTAGTGTTGAATATTTAGGAGAATGGATTATGAATCTGACATACTGGATTTCAAATAACAGATGATGGTCAACCTATTGCAAGTGTCGAAGAAGAAGATGCCTTAATTTTCAAGTTGAAGCAGACACGGGATCATCAGCTTGTGAAGCATTTGCCGGCAATGAAACTTTCCGTTAGAATGGATTATGTGTCAAATACACTGGATTTCAAATAATTAATGATGATCAACCTGTTGCAAGTGTCGAAGAAGATACTTTAATGTCCAAGTTGAAGCAGACACGGGATCATCAGCCTGTGAAGCATTTGCCGGCAATTAAACTTTACGTTGAAATGGATTATGTGTCAAACACACTGGATTTCAAATAACAAATGATGGTCAACATATTGCAAGTGTCGAAGAAGAAGATGCCTTAATTTTCAAGTTGATACAGACACGGGATCATCAGCTTGTGAAGCATTTGCTGACAATGAAACTTTCCGTTAGAATGGATTATGTGTCAAATACACTGGATTTCAAATAATTAATGATGATCAACCTGTTGCAAGTGTCAAAGAAGATACCTTAATGTCCAAGTTGAAACAGACACGGGATCATCAGCCTGTGAAGCATTTTCCGGCAATGAAACTTTCCGTTAGAATGGATTATGTATACACCAGCCAACTCCCCTGTTCCTAACCCAAGAAGGGTTCTGCCAGTTTAGTTGGGAGTTGCTAGAAAGAATAAAGGAAAGTGGCACCACCGGGGGCACGGCCCCCACAACAGTTCCGAACTCCGTAAGCAACAGCTCCAGATACATCTGGAGGGCACCCTCTGCTGCCTCTGGCTGTCCCCAATTGACAAGTTTATGGAACATCAAAACAAGATGCATTGCAATAAAACATTGGCACAATGGAAATTACAAGGTATACAATTTAACATCAGGGTATTCAATTTAGCTTAAGCAAACATGCAAGATAATAATAAGAAGTTAGTAAAGTTAGGAAAAGAAATAGGTTGCGTTGAATAGACTTGGTTCAGAAAGGTTGTTAGTTCTCCTTGTTACTCCCTAGGTTAGTTTAATATAAATATAAATAATATGGTACTGTCTCTCGAGAAAGGCTAGGTTATACTTGACATTACACATTACTTACATTTACTTACAACAAAAGCTATATACAGATTAATATTATAGTTTACAATTCATTAAAAATAATGCAGATGGATTGGTCATTAGCTACAATAACTACAGTATGAAAAAAGAAAAGAAAAGTGAACTTATGTACAAACTGAACATTAATAAAATGTTAGTAAAATTAGAAAAATAAAGGTTGTTACGTTGCACAGAGCTACAAGGCTTAAGCACTATGTACTTGTTCATCATTGTCCAGGAGGTCCAATTCTCCTTGCTGGTCATGCTCCTCTCCTCGGTCCTCTGGAATAAACAGATCTCTGTGATCAATTAAAAAGCTCATTAAGGCAATCACTTTGGTTCTTGAATGGGTATTGTTTACTATGTTTCTGGTCCATTCTCTTGTTAGATGGGCACTTGGCTTGGTGAAATGCCATGAGCTCGTGATTGGGCAGTCAGTTACGTAATGAATCGGGTTCCCTATGTCCCCGCTGGCACAGTATTCACTTGGGAGGACACTTATTCTGTGCAGGTAAGTCGGGAAGGGGCCGTGCCCAGTAATAAACAGGGTTATTTGTCTTGACCAGCATTGTGTTCTATTTCTGACCTTCGGTATGACATCATATACCAGCCTTCCTGTTTCTGCCCGATCCCAACTTGCCTGCCATTTTTGATAGGCTTCTTCTGCTAGAAGTCTCCTATAGTAGGAGCGTGGCGTTGGGAGGACGACGCATGGGCTTTCTTGTGTTGTTGCCTCTTTGGCCAAGCTATCTGCTCATTGCCTTCAAAGCCCACGTGGGCCTTTATCCAGCGAAGCTTGATTGTGTTTGTCAAGTTAGATCTTTCTGGATAGCTCTGGCTATAAGGCTAGTTGTTGTTGGGTTTCCAATCGCCATAATTCCAGAAAGACTATCCGACCAAATGTTGCAGGTGTAATTTTGCCGGTTTGCCCACTTGATTGCCTGTTGGATGGCATAAAGTTCTGCCTGGAAAACAGTGTTGTTGTCTCTTATGCGGAATTTTTCCGACTGGAGGACGCTGTTATTTTGGGTGGCCACGAAAGCGGCGCCAACCCTATCCTCCAGTTTGGATCCATCTGTATAAATGTGGCAGGTATCTGCGAGATTACCTGGTTGGGCTTCCTTTTCTAGGCAAATTTTATTTTCTATATTGAATATACCCGGATGTATTGTGAGTTTTGCTACTCTGTCCTCGACTTAGCTGGTGCCAGTGATTTTGAAAATGTGTTTCAGCTGGGCTTCTTTCTCAATTTGCAGGTGCAAGGGTAAGATGCCGGTTATTACTTATAGTGCTTTAGTGGCTGTGGTTTTATAGGCGTCCGTGATGTTCAGAAGAAATTTTCTCTGAATTCTATCCAAGAGGAGTTGATTCTTTACTCGAAGAGTCCTTTCCCAGATTAGGGCCCCATGGGCAAGAATCCTTTCCGCAATAGTTTTGTATAGTATTTATCTCTGCTTTTATGAGAATCCCCAATTAGTTCCCGCCAACTTAAGTAGATATATTCTGGAGGCTTTGGTTCCCTGGATAGAATGGATTATGTGTCAAACACACTGGATTCCAAATAACAAATGATGGTCAACCTATTGCAAGTGTCGAGGAAGAAGATACCTCAATGTGCAAGTTGAAGCAGACACGGGATCATCAACTTGTGAAGCATTTGCCGGCAATGAAACTTTTTTAGGATGGATTATGAGTCAAACACACTGGATTTCAAATAATAAATGATGGTCAACCTATCGAAAGTGTCGAGGAAGAAGATACCTTAATGTACAAGTTGAAGCAAACACTGGACAATTTGCTGGCTTTAAAACTGCTTTGAAGTAGATAGAGCGCCAACCCGAGTGTGATCACATGCAAATTCTCACTGTCCAACGGATGTGTGACTTGGCTGCCCGAAAACGGATGAAGGCAATGAAACAGCTTACTCGGACTGAGAAGGTTCAGAAATTACTTTCATTTACAAAATTATTTCTCAACTGGATTTACTCCTAGGATCGGTAAAATATTTCGGTACGTTCTCGTGGACAGGTTAAGTTTATTAATTCGACCCACCCATTGGCACAATTTTTTTCACATAAATAAATCATGAAGACAAAAATGATTTATAAAGAATAGTTAGAGAATTAAAATAATTATATAAATTATATTACAATAGCTATTTTGCATTCAAGTAATCAGTGATACTGTAGGCAGAAAGAGGCACACTTACTGTTGTACATAGTATACGGCATATCAATTTATGAAAGGTGCTTAGGAGTGTAGTTGCCAGTTTGTTATGTTTTTCATCATCGATCACACACACATATTTGGCCGTTGATACTTTGTTGTTTGGACACATAGCTGGATGTTTCGCGGACTGACATATATTTTTTGTTGACCAGCGGTTGAGAAACGCAAATTTGCACTGCACATACTTTCTGCATTAATGTATAGCTGTATAGCACACTTACCTTAACATCTAAAAGTGTTGTCTTTACATTTAATTGATTAAAATTTCTTTTGCTTTAAAAACGTGTAGTTTTTCTCAAATTTTCAACATACAATAATTAATTAATATGGGTTAGACTATACTTGAGGGTGCCCCTTGAATTCTCGCCAAGTTTATCGCCAAGCTGGGCGATGTTGTTCTATTTATTGTAACCCTAAACGTTATTCTGATAATTAATTCACGGTTCTGATTGGTTTTCTTCTCAGGATAAATTTAAGCAATATCTGTAGGTGCTATTAGAGAATTTTGGGTGCTTTTCCGTTTCGCCGGCGCAAATCTCGCCAAGCGAAAATTAAGTCGTCAATTGGCGACAACACAGTATACACATAAAAATTTTTAAATAATGGTGTACATAAAAATTTTAAATTTATATATTTAATAGTTGTTCTCGTGTTCACGCTTTGCATGGAATGATGGGTGCCAGAGCTTCAATTTATTTACTTATTATATTAGATTACAATTCATCGGGTGATGCATATTTCAAAATCTTATTATCATTTTTTTTACATATTTTTTATGTGAATTTGCTACGATTATTATTTTTTAAGATATATTTTTAAAATCCGTTTTTTTCTAGAGAGATTTCATGAAATTATTAAATTTGTATATATAGCAACATAGCATAAAATTATGAAATGGAAAAAAAAAGGAGTCGAAATAAAGTCGTTGACAATAAAAGGTCGTCACATGTTTTGGAAACGTAGCAGTAAGAGGTTATCAGCGGAGATATTCCCTCTAGCGCCGGTTGTATCGTTTTTGGCGACTTTATCGCCTGCGCCGGCGAAACAGAAAAGTACCTATAAATTTTGTGTACCTCAAAGTGAGGATATTCCAGCAAAATAAAGTGAGCACATTTTTTTCTTTTTTTATGTGCTTACTGCATTATTTTTAAAATTTCATTGCGTTTTGGCCGCCATTACTGTTTGCACAGCGTTCCGCGCGAACAGGATTGGCGCCAAACAAAAATCGCCAATCTCGCCCAGGGGCACTCTCAAATATATTTTTGCCTTAATATGGACCCTTTCTTCGAAAAAATTCAGTTAACTGAATTTTTGGGTACCCGAATGGGGTCCGGTCCCATTCGATTCGGATAATTGGAATTCTGCTGGAGTTTACTAGCAACAACTTTTAGACTGCTTAGCAACTATGAGTTGAAACGTTCAAGATTGCGTTTCTTTTAAAGCAATAAAAACGATGTAATGAGGTATTATTTGTCTGCCCACTTAGTAACGGTTCACTGAAAGGTTTAAAAGATTTAAATTGATTTCAATTGACGCCTTCTTCTGTTAACGGTAGCTTAATACAGGGTTTCCTTCAAATGATGCACTGTTTTAGAAGTGTTTGAAGTGGCGATAATTTGCGTGACCTGTCACGAGTTATTTTTATTTATTTATTTTAATTGGGATCTGCTGTAAAGATGTGTGTGTAGGAGGAAATTTGAATAGACTCAAATGTTTGGATTCTCCACTGAGAAATATGGTTGAAAATATTTTGAATTGTATGCAAATATTTTAAAACAAAATTTTATGTTTTTTTTTTAACTCAAAATCATTTTAAAAAATATTTTTCTTTTGTACAGTATTTTTTTAATATTGATTTTTTGTTTTGTTATAAAGGTATGAAAATACTAAATTGAGAAATTTATCTTCAAAAGTCTGATTTTTTTTTTGTATCATGATTAATATTATTAAAAAAGCAAGCAATTAACGTATATTTTATATAAAAAAAAGGAAAATACAAAGAGCACTAATATTTTATTCATGATAAAGCATGAATATTGTATCTTTACATTAATTTTGCTTTTAATAATTTTTTTGACTTTCTAGATTAAGTTTGCTAACTTGCAGCAATATATTTGCAGAAACTTTATGTGGTTTATGTATATTTACATATATATTCATACATATATATTGAGAGCCACACATTTGAGATAAATGGCTAAAAACAGTTCTTTAGATTGACTGTCACGTCAGCGTCAATCCCTAGCATAACTATGCCATTGTTCTCCAGTGGGTCCCCTCGCATGTTGGTCTGCCTGGGAATGAAGTAGCCGACGACCTTGCAAAGGCTGGCTCCAGTAATCGTTTGAACCCGGAAGATCGCATGGCACTAACACCATCAGAGATCTCTTCCATTACTAAGCAACTTACTTCTAAAACCTGGGCTGACCCTCCTTGGTACTTGCTTGCTCACCCTAGCTCACCCTTGGTACTTTCAAAGACATCCTGGAGCCGCCACAACATTTAAGGGCTCCAGAGTACATCAGACGACACTGTCTCGACTTTCCACTGGCCACTTGAAGTGTATGATCTTTGAGGACGGTGAAAGAAAATACCCATCATGCCCCAAGTGCGACAATGCTCCGTTTTGCCCGCAACACATCTTGAAGTGCTTGGGGTTTTCTCGTGAGGAGGCTGTGAAAAATCTAAATCTGCTTTTGAACTTTTTGGCTATCTATGATCTCATGGATCTGGTCTAGTTCCACTAAACCAGATGGGGATTAGTCACACCACCACCACTATGCCATAGATACATGTAAATAAAATTAATTTTGGCTTAGCAAGACTTATGATTGGAAAAAAAAATTGCTCACAGATATTACAATTGGATGTTTTTACTTCAAGAAGAAGAAGACAACCGCTGGTCTAAGATTGTTGTGAGGTTCCTTGCTTGAAGCCATTTGCCTCTGTACTAGTTAATTTAGGACCTAGTGAAGAAGCTTAGGTGGCTTAGTGACAGGAAGAAGATAAAGTTTCTGACAGGAGTCACCAAGCCGTCAGGAAGAAGACAACTGAGAACGGAAAACGTCGCTGTTATATATATATTATTCCAGCAGACATTTTGAGACCCACAAAAATAGAAATGTTTTTTTCTTTACTAGTCTATACATATTTTCTGTTCTAATTTATTTTTCTCTTTAGTTCAGTATGCACAAAGTATGTAAGTAAACATGAGTTACGATTCACCTTGAGAAATGTACATAGTAATCTTTGATGATTAAAACTAATTTAGCAAAGATTACAGTGTACATTTCTCAAGATGAATCGTAATTCATGATTACTTTCAGTTTACTTCTAGAAAGTGAGCCGACAGTTTCGTCCGCGAGAGTCCGATGAAGTCATATTCAAGTACCTCATTATTAATTTAAAATTCTATTAATTAAATTTTTAAAGAATTTAAGTCTTCCTTGTCGATTTAAGCAATCCATAAAGTGAATATTTTTTCTTGTCTTTTTCATTTTGCTTTTTCTTTTCTATTGTCAAAGTGTTAATGGCTTGAATCAATGGAAAACGGCTTCTCACAAACCGATGTTTTGGTTTTTATAAAAGAAATCGTTTTCTTAACAAAATGAACTTTGACACTATTCTCAGACCTTCGATGATGAACTTCGCTTTGTTTGCTGTCGTTTGAAGAATTTTTGCAGCGAATTCGTCTACAAGTCGGATTTATGACGCCGTCTCTACACGATGTCGTGATTGATTATGTGCGACGTAGATGAAACGTTATCTGACGTCATGGATATTTTAAACCAATGAGAATAGTAATAAAGTGGTGTAACCATAATCTCAGCTAGAACGAAAGAAACAATCAATTTATGATTAATAAATTTCGAATGACATTGCCATGTCTATCCCAGTATCGAAATTTTGGCCCATGTCATATAATATAGGGTATATCAGGAAAAATAAGTACATAAAATGAAAATATATTTGAAAAACAAATCATTGGGGATAAGTAATGAAAATATATTTACCTTTATAAATGTACTTATATTTGGCCATTTAAAGAATTACTTGGAAAGGACTTTAGGACTAAATTTTAGAGGATGTTCGCAACAGCCCTATCCTGGTGCTTGACTTTGCTGGGTTGCATGGAATCATGGATTTGATCTAGCTGCCGCTAGATCCTGAAAGATTGGACACAACAACAACACAACAACTTGTAAATAATATTCATACTATATCATGAAGAATATCGGAAAATTAAGGTATTAACTTGAATGTAAAAAGGTAGTTTTAAAATTTTATCTTTTGACAAATTAAAGAACATAATTAAAAGAAATTGTACATGAAGTTTATATTTCATTACATCAGAGCGCTAAAAAGGTTTAAAATATCATAAAGTAACTAGAATCAAAATATACCTGAATTTTGCCATATCGTAACATATATTTTCTTAATGTACAATTTATTTATCCGAGTATACAATTTCAGCTGATGTTAATCTTGATACTTTTGATGATTATTTTTACAATTTTTAAACACTTCCTATTTATTGTATGTAAAAATAATTAAAATTAAGTTCATGTTTTAAATTTAGTAGTTTTAGTATTAATTTTCACACACACACAAACATATAAAACACAGTAATTCACTTTAAGAAATAAAAATAATTCTTCATTTTTCATGAAGAATTATTTTACAACAAAATAATATATGTATCGCAGATCAGTTGAACATATGTACTTTCATTATTTTATCTATGTACGTTTGCTATTAATCAACTTGAATAAAAGTGGAAATAAAGGATATAAAGAAAATAAATATGATAATATAAGGATGTGATAATATTTTATTAAACAACCCTTTTAATCAGACAACTAGGAAATATAAAATTGAAGGTTAAATTAGTAATCTTGAAAGGCAAAGCAATTGCTAACAATGTACAGTTGCGTATGGCGATAGTTACTAAAGAGTTTTCCTTAATTGCAGATAATGGAAATAGTTTTAATTGTTTGATAGTAAAGCCAGTTAGAAGATCATAAATATTTTTTATGAAAATTTGAATGAAAAACTCATACAGACAGAATACTCAAAAATTAAGCTAACATAAAATTGCGTTTACATAGAAAAGAAGTCATAAAATTGTGTTTGCGATGAAATATCAAGTTATTAAATTACTTTGTTGAGTTTGCATGGGTAACAGAATTCTTTTGTCATCTGACTATCAACTTCGATAACTGAAAATCAGGCATCTTTTGATTTATGGAATATGGGTTTTTGTTTTGTTTTTATGACCACGCGTCTTAATTCTGGCGTAAGTATTTTAATTCTCAACCGTGGAGGCGACGGGCTGTCAGGCTTTATGGCGCTTAGTGTGGTTGGACCACTTGTTGTTATTGTTCCTGCGCGTGCGTGAGCTATTGCGCTTGCCAAGAATGCACGCACTGACGAGACTGCTCACGAAATCGGCGACGTACATGCGAGTTTCGATGCATGAAAAATAAAAGAATTCCTTTTTTGTTCTCGTGTAAGTTCTAAAGCTAGAAAAATATTTTTTTTAAAAATACCTTTTGTTGTTGTAATCCCAAAGAAGATAGTCTTGTTCGAATTTTTTTCTTTTGTTTTTTTAAATATGTTGTAACATTTTTTGAGAGTAAAAAAAAAAAAAAAAACTTAACACGCAAATGCAGTTTTATAAGCGATATTTGAAAATCGTGCTGTTGTTTATAGTTGCTTTTATGCTGCTCGTGCTCTAATATGTGATTCTGTGTAATTTATTGAAGTTGTCACCCATATCTTTACATGCAAAACCGAAAAAGATTTGTTGTTAAATTAAACTGAACCAAAGAAATCCGTGTACAACTAATGATCTATTAATAAAAAGAATATATATATATATATATATATATATATATATATATATATATATTTAAAAAGAACATTTTAACTGTCAAAGTGATTAAAAATTTATTAATTTTGATAAGTAGAGAATATGGAAAATAAAATTAAGTATGAGATGATAAATCAATGACTTCCTCCTGGTAATTATATATTTGATGGAATTTACTCTCTGTATTAATTTGTTATTTTTTGAGTTATATAAAATGAAAAAAATCATATTTTAGATTAAAAAAATTAAATTTTAAAAATTCAGATCATCCTTGCCGATTTGAATTAATTAAAAAGTGGATGTTTTGTCTAGTATTTTTTATTTTGCTTTTTCTTCTGTTCTGTTTTCACGGTGTTTAATTTTGGAAACAATATCACTAAAGATTTGAAAATTCCATAACATTTAGAACAACAGATCGTTTTTATGATTTTGAAAACTAAAAAAACGAAAAAATTATAATAAAAAAATACTTATGGATATAAATCTATCAATTCATACTTAATTTTAATTCTAAAATTGACGCATGTTTTGAAGGTTTTAAAGGCAAGCTACAAATCGAAACATTTGTTAGTTAATCTTTAAAAACACTCGGAAAAAAATTCATTTTACTTATTTTATATATTACAATGACATCGCTTTTACAGCAAAACTTCCTTAAGAATTCGAAGCCACGAAAAGAGTTTTTCTCGTTCCACCCTTAATGCATGTTGGTACAATGCAACCACCGCAATAAAAGCTAATGAAGGGGCAAAAAATAAAAAAAAAGTTATGTTCTATTTTTTTATACTCTCTTCCTTTGCGAGCGGCAGGTTTTCGGATGAGTGACGTCACTCACGAGCACTGATGTCATCATTCATTTCTCAGCCAGGTGTTTTTTTGAGGAGTAATCTGAAAACCAGACAAGAATCCAGATGTATCAAAATGTGGCTTTTCGACGTATAAAATAAAGGTCGGGTGTTTTTACAGTTATCAATACTTTTGATAATTTTATTGATTTAAAAATCAAACAATCGCAATTAACCATTAATATCAATACAGAGATTAGCTATAAACCATACAAAATCGTATTTTTAGTATCAAATTCTAAATTGAAAATTGAATTATGGATACAGTTACAGGCATAAAAACTCAAGAATAAGAATTGTAGCTAAATTACTTAAAATAATGAATTTAAATTCGGTTTTTATGTTCACAATCATCGTATTAAAATCAAAAAATAGATTGTTGCCATATGATCTTTGCTTGAAAATTTTGCTTCTTTCATTTTATTTGTAGAATGTGCCGCCTACTTTTATTTTGCCTACTTAATTCATTTACAAATTCATCAATATAACACCCATATTCACCATATACCTATCTAAATATTCACTTACTATTATTAATGGAGGGAGGTTTTAATAATTTTACTTTGGGCCTTTATATGTAATATATGTTAAAAAGTTCAACATATTTAGAATTTCCAAGAATATTGTAAAATATATTTTTTTGTGAAATAGTTTTCTTGTAAGGATATTATATCCGTTTATTTGCTGGCAGCTCAACTTTCTACTCACTATTTAGTTTACTCAAATATAATTCTTCAAAAGAAACATGTTATTCTTTGATGGATCGAGTAATGATAGTCTCATTTTGGGATATTTAGAATCAATGTCATAGAAAATGAGCATAATGACGTCATTCGTTGATGAATTGTGAATTAGTCTTTATTTTAGCTTACTTTTCAATTTTTTGAAACATTAATAGATTTTCACTTCAAACGATGTTTCAATTCCGTGTTTCATGCCAGCCATCCAATTGCAAAGATATAGATTTCATATGCAGAAAATAATCTTTAAGTGATGAATAAACCATCTAATCAAAATGAAAATCTTTATTAACATTTCCATACATCAATTAATTTATTCATTTAAAAGAATATTAATGCAACGTTTAATAAATTAATTATGTGTATTTTTAATGAAAAGTAATTTAAGCACTAAATAAATTATCCGGTACTAATATTAAATAACGATGCTTGGCGCTCTTTCGATTTAAAAAGCACAATTTTTTGCCAAATATTTCAGACTGTCTTCACAATAAAGTATAGAATATTTTCCAGAAAATGTGTGCAAACTTTTTCATTATTTGGTAAAAAGAAAATATCAGCTATTGTTTTTAATATTTTTAACCAAGTCCCTCCAAATCTTGTTGAAAAATTGAATTCGTGATTTTTGTCAAGTTAGTCGAACTGTTATTATTTAAATGATTTTATAAAAATATGTATAAATTGTTGAATTTTAATTCCTGCAAAAAGAATGCATTTTAGATCAAGCGTGATTCGCTTAACAAGAAATGGTAAAATGTTTACTATCACATAAGTGTACTAACTAGTCACACTCATTACTCGCCTGTAGATATTCATCAGACAGGAACAGAAATAAGAGCGAATTGTTCGTGAGCACACTTTTGAGGAAAACCTCACGATTTTCTCGGTACTTGCTTAGTCCAAATTCATGCACGAAATTATTTAACCTTTGTTCTAAAGTAAATAAATTTGCAGGTGTTTTGGTACACGAGCTGCCAATTTAGACGTTGTAAAATATCGAGGTGCGATTCTTTAATTTTTTTTTTTAGTCTCCCGGATATATCGTTTCAAATTTTGAAACTTTTCTGTTGCTGAGTTAAAAATATTTTGTGCTTGTTTATTTTTACGATCCCCACGGTTAAAACCACGCCAAGATTATCACCAATTGAAAAATGATTTTGGAATGTAGAAACCTTCTTACAGAACTGGCAACTAGAAACAAGGTGATCCTTGTATGGGTGCCAGGGCACAAAGGTATCGAAGGTAATGAAAGGGCTGATGAACTTGCTAAACAAGGATCGTCTTTTGCTCCCATCGGTGCAGAAGCTTTTTGTGGGATCAATTTGAAGACCGCGAAAACCAATGTTCTTAGATGGGAAAAACGGAAGATGTATGAAGCTGGGCTCAACACTCTTGGTCAAACCCACGCTAAAAGTATGATCTGTGGATCATCAGCGAGGATTGCCTCTGAAATTCTAAGATGCTCTTGGCAGAAGATAAGTTTAATCGTAGGCTTCATAACTGGGCACTACTATTTCAGAAAACACCTCCCTAAAATGGGACTGTTTCAGCAAGACCCTATCTGCAGGAAATGTTATACGCAAGAGGAAACGGCTAAGCATATCATTTTCGAATGCGAGACCCTTGCCCTCCCTAGATTAACTTCTGTAGGCATCATCCATACTAGAGAGTTACACCTAGACACCATTAAAGGATTATATTATTAATAAAGTGGGTGACCCGAGCAACTGGAACTAGGAAACATTGGGTTTGGAGTTAATAGTACAAAATGCTGATAAAAGCAGAGGTGCCCAATGACATACAAACCCAACTCTAAGAAGAAGAAGAAGATCACCAATTGAACTTTCATATAGTAATACATTTAGGGTTCCCATGCAGTGTTGATATAATTTAGTGATCGCCGTTATCAGAGCATTAAAGATATCATGATTTATAAATTTTAAAAAAATAAGATACAAAGTGTTAACGAATCATACCTCATTATCTATTTTGTAGCATTCCTTCATGAATCCCCAAAGTTCCCAAAATATGGATCAATTACGAAAACATTTTAACGAAATCGAATGTTTACTCAATTAAATTACCACAATTGCCATTCTGTCATCGTTAGCTTTTCGATTGGCGAGGGCTTACATTTTTAATCACTTTATCGCTGGAAACACAAAAATAAACAAGCACCAAATACTTTTACTAGAAGTTAATATACAATACTCATTAGCTAAAATCAGGCTTGCCAAACTTCTGAAGTGTTAAACCGGGAGCTCCTAGCGTCTCTGGCATTCAAGATTACACGTCCCCCTCAAGTCCTCACAGTGTGCACTAGATGCCGGCGAGGGGGTGTTACTAGGTGGAGTGGGCGAAGTACGTCGGGAGATTCTTCTCCTGGTTGGGTCACCCAAGGCAAGAAGGCCACTTCAATTTGCTCAGCTAAAGCCTGGAGCTTAGTCAGTACTCCTCCTTTGGGCGCTCTAGTCTTGTGGACTAAAGGAGGCTGCAAATCTTCCCCATTCATGACCATCTTAGTAACTTGAAATTCGTCGAGGGTACGAAGAAACTCGAAATTTGCTCCAAGTATTTAAATGAACAGGCCTCTCTTGAACGTATTATTCAATGTCTTGGTCTCTCCGGGAGAGATCTGATGGAGAATCAACTTATGGTTGTGGACTTTTTGAAGGTGTACGCGCTCATGGACCAGGTCTAGCACTGCTGACCTCGGGGACATGCAACAACAACAACAGATAGATTACACATTCTTGGCTATTTTTTGAGTGTTTTAGAGGGTAGTTTATTCGTGTTATAAATGAGTGGTCTCCGATTATGATCCCAAACCAGGCATAATATATAATAAATGACTTTTTTTCCAATGGCGGGCACAAGATGGTTGAATCCTATGCCACAACAAGGCCAGAAACTGCTACTGATTTGTCGTTACCCAGCGGGCACCTGTGAACCAAGTCACGGAGGTGAGTAGCGTTACCCGCGCCATACCACCACAAACCCGTTTATAGGGCGGGCCACATTCATACAACATCACATAAGAAATGACAGAGAGAACAAAGAAGGAAAGAAAAATCCATGCCCGAACCGGGATTCGAACCCGGGACCAACAACTTAGGAGTCAGGAACGCTAACCACTCAACCAATCGATCTACATAATAAATGACAAGCATATACATTCAAATATTTTATTTCCAACAGTTAATATTTATGATTTATTTTAGTAAGAAGAAACACTTTGAATGGGGAATGAAAATTTGAGCAATGTTTGCATGCATTTCTTATCATTGACCAATAGTTTTTTTTTTTTTCTTTTCGAAAGTCTTTTGGTTTTAAATTTCTTGTGAAAATCTTCACAAACTAATCCGTTAATCGTAGATTCATTCATCAAATCTTTATCATCTGTCCATGCTTTGTTCAGCAGAGAAATTCTTCCTACTGGTGGTAATGCCCCAGCAGACCGATGGCGAAGTGGTTAGCGACCCTACACTTCGAAGCAGTAGGTCTTGGGTTCAAATCTTGGTTCGGGAATGGAGCGTCTTTTCTCTCTTTGTGTTTCTTTATCCTTTCACTTTAGGGACAGAGATGGCACAACCACTGGGTGCCCCACTGTATGAGTTGCCCGTGAGCTTCAGTTGCTCAGTAGCTTCTTGTTATGATCAGCAAAGTGAAGCATCATTTGCCGCTAGGGGAGGGTGACCATGTACTCTCCCTCACTGGGTCGCGGCCGTGTCCACTTTATTATGTGCCGTCCAAAGTCTTTCTGCTGGTGATGGGCGAGTATTCCAAACCCTTTAACCTGAAGGTATAGTCTGGGTCTCGCATGCACCGTTATGTATATAAGTTGCCATTACTTTCGCACCTTGTAGCTCTGAATATTAATCCTAAGATCAGCCGGACATTTAGGGGGACGGAGAAAGGTGTTGATGTCCCAGATTGTGTTGTTGTTTGTTGTTTTTTATCCTCACTGTCTGACGGAGTCAGACAAGATCCACGAGCCCGTGGACTGTGAGGAAGTCGAAGACTAGGAGAGGATTGCTAAAGAGATCCTCTTTAGAGAGATCCATGCAATCCAAAAGGTGCTCAGAAGAGGCCTGATGACTTTGGCACTTGGTGCAGGTGACGAAGGTTTTCCTGCCCTCGTTGTAAGTGAGGCACTTGATGTGACTACTAGCAAATCTTGAGAGAATAGTCCGGGTACGTCTGTCACAAGGGAGGTCAAGGGACAAACCCGGTTTTGATCCCTTTTGCCAATCATGGATTAGGGGTGTTTTCCACTCCTCCGAGATTTTAGATTTTTCCCGGGAGTATAACTCCACAAAGGTGAGTGTGGAAGAGGGAGTTGTTGAAACTCCTGCAATCCTCCTTAGCAAGATTATGTGCCACTTCATTCCCGTGGAGATTCACAATTGAAGGTATCCATTGCAAATGAACATCATGTTTAAGTGAAATGAGCTTTAATTTAAGTAGTGTGGAGTTGCTGATCTTGTCGCCTACAAGAAGCGAATTACTAAGATGGTGGAGAGAACTACGGCTGCCTGACAAGATCCATAGGTCACCAGATTGTAAAGTGACCAAATAGCTTGAGAGCCATTTTTTTTCACTTGAAATAATCACATCTCTGGTAGCCTCTTTTTGCGTCCGCTGTTTCCAATTTGACTTCAAATACTCATTAACAAACAAAACTTCATGTATAGCCTTGATTGGCGAGACGAAAATACGATGACAATATTACTTATGAGCGATTTCTTCCATGATTTTCACTTTTCACACAGTAAAGAAATGAAAAACAATATATTCTAAATTATCCTTCAGAGTTAATTAATTTTACACTTTTTGGTCATCTATAAAACAGAAATTTAATTTTTACCGGAACTTGCAGAAATCCTACCGAAACATCTGGATTTTGTCTTAAAAGTATAGTTTAAACCATAGTGGTCCATAGGAGACCACACGGGGCTCCACGTAGACGTGAAAAGGAAACAGGGGTTCACAATTTGTAAGTCGGGGTCCACGAAAAATTTTCTGGTTTTCATAATAAAGAACAAAAATTTTGTCTTGGATTTTACCTATCAACGTAGGCAGGTAGCATCCTTCACTAGGTAGGTACTCAAAAATATTCGAGATTCAGTTGAAACACAGAATTGAATAGAACAATATATAAAAGTACAAGAGTGTACACCACATGTCGAGACTTGCAAATTGCCGCCCGTGCGCCGTCTTATTAAAAGGATGACTATCTTTTATTGTTGATTTACATTTCAGAGTTCATTGTGGATTTTTTGTCAATTGTTGATTGTATGTAATATTGTTTATAATTTTGTATAACCACAAGTATTATTTTAATAAATAGGACAAAGAAAATGTGCTACTTTTTTTTCTTCTTAACACCCCAATTTAGGGTGATAATTTTTAGGAGTTTTGGGAATACAGTAGAAATGTAGCAGCAAGGGGTCTACCGAAAATAGGAAAACTTTGAAAGTGGTCCACGAGAAAAAAAAGTTTGAGAACCCATGGTTTAAACTATACTGTAACTATAAAAAAATAAAATATTTTAAACTTATCTATAAAACTAAAGCAATTGAGTAATCAGTCAGAACAAATGTTTGATTTAAATGCTGTAAATTAGTGGAATAATTTGGAGCTGGTTTTTATGCTTTTGAAACAGTTGGCGATAAATTCGGAAGACAAATTTAAGAGATGTATTTATCTCATTCTTGATAATTTGGACAACACAAATTTTTCATTTTTTATGTTCAGAACAGCCTCTAAACTTGCAGTCATAAGCACGAGCCTTATTAGCTTATGTTAAACTTTGGTTTCTGATTTTTAATTTCCGTTACTAATTTTTTAAATGTTCAAAAATTAATTTTGTAGGAAATATATTGATTAATTTACAGAAAACACCCAAGTATATTTTTGTCATTATCTTGTCTGTAAAAATATAATATTCACATTTATCAGTTTCAAGTTCAACCCCATTAACTAAATTTTTCATTTTTCTGTTATGTAATATGCATAATATGTATAATTTTAATTCATGGTTTTCGTTTTCTTGAATCTTAATATTAAATAATTAGAATATTTTTTTTAAGATTTCATTTTGCTTTGTATATTATTGAAACGAGAATATATTTCTTGTTAATATGCTTCATAGCTTGAACTTATTTTTATTTTTTAGGTTTTTCAAGAAAAATCAACATTAATTTCACGACAAAATGTTTTGTTCACAGAGTTGCATTTTAAATAAGAGCTAGAAAAATATTGTTAGAATATTCAGGAACAATAAGAAAAGGACAAGAATATGTACTTATCTAGAATTGTTCTAATAATAAGTTGACTGAAGCAACTCGGAACAGTTTTTGAAAAAAGATTATGTAAGTAATAAACAAAATCTAAAGTCTAGCTTTTTTCACAAGATATATTCATTTTAGAATGAAAATCTACTTTAGTCCCATAGTCGTATTTATCAATCACTATAAACAATATTATTTTATTGTTATGTTAGAATCACAAATTATATCTGGAATAATTACATATTTTTCATTTACTTGACTAATGGTTGACAAGGTGTTTGCAATAGATGTCAAAAATATCGTTCCTATTTTATTTTATTGTTGCTATAATAAAATAACATATAATATATAGAAATAGGAATAGTATATATATTTATATATAGTATATATAAATATATATGCAACTTATATATATACAAAATAAAATAATAATAAACCTATTTTGTAACTTAATGTTAGAATTATTGATTCGGGAATATTTTAAATTCGAAAATTAATATATTTGAAATATTTTAAATTCAGAAAAAGAACATTTATAAATAATGAACAAATATTTGAATGATGGAACGCTATAATTTACCACTTTTTATTATAATTGAATCATAATAACTTATTACAACTTATTACAGTAAAATAATATAGTTTAATAATAATTGAATATAATATATGTATTGACACAACAGTTTTTTTAAATAGTTTGTGGTTTATTTTATATACTTTAATAAAATATTTTTATTACTATATACATCATATAAATTGTGCAAATACAACAATATTTAGATTATTTACAATATTTAGGGAAAAGTTTTAATTTATTTTATAAGTTTTTATAATTTTTTTTTTGTTATTATTTTCTTACTTCAGCTTTAGTTTTTCTTCTTTTATGTTTCTGATTTGTTTCATTTTGTTATCAAGGTACATCTATCAAAACTGTGTTATGAAATATTTTAAAAGCAATTCTCAAATAAATATAGCATACTTATTACTTTCTAATAATACTACTTTTGAACCTATTATGGAATTTCTTTTGTGTGTCCCTGTACCACTTATTATCATTTGCAAATGGTTCACGAACGGTAAAAGTATGTCGAAGTACATAAAATCACCTGAAATAAATTTATGATTAATATTTAAATAAAGTATATGAAAAAAGAAATAACCATGAATTGTAAGTAAAAATAACATTTATATCAGTTTTTATTATTTTTTAAGTTTATTGTTTGTTAGCGTTATATTATATTATTACGTGTTATTTTTTTTCCGATTTTCGCTTCAGATTCTATAACCTTATTAAATGTTATTTTGGATGGGAAACAGTCAAAATTGACAAGCCACTCTAGTCAATGCATTATTTTTATTTCGTCAGTGTGACATGTGGCATTTTTGTTGTCATCTTTCCCCTCACGAACAATACATTTGTTTTTTTATTTAATAAATGTTTCATTTAAACCCCGAAATATATTGTAGAAAGCTGTCAAATAGAAATACTTTTGTATTTATATCAAGAAATAAAAAATATGATACGAAAATAAATAATATCTTTTTATAGATTTTTAGAATTAAAAAGAATTATTTGTGGGAGTAAGAAAAATGTTTGAATTTTTATTTTATTTTATTAATACCTGTCGTATTTTTTGACAAATACACAAAAAGAAATTTCCAGAAAATAAAGCTGTCGTTTAACACCAGAAACTGATGCCGTACCATTTGTGTATGTGTGTGTGTGTCCATGCCTGACAGCCTAACGTTAAAAATAAAACTAAGTACCCAAATTTTAGTTTTGTGAATAAGCTTATTTTTGAGAGAAATTACTTTTATTAATAATAGCATTGTGCAATTTAATACACAGCCAAATTTAAGGGAAAAATAACAGATATTTGTGGTTATCAGGAACATCAAACCAATCTTAAAAATAGATAATCATTGACTCAAAAATAGTGAATAGTATCGTGATACACGATGTAAGCATATTTGAAAAATTGCAAATATTATTTCCTCAATTTAAATTTGATAAAATTCAAATAAATCCCATGAGCAAGTTTGTTTTTGTTAGGTACATAAGATTTTATAAATAATAATCTTATCATTTTAGAGCTGTCTTAATTTGACATCCTTCCGTAAATAGACTTACAATTGAAAACTGAGGCTTTATTATTATTCACAATATGTTTGTTTTTCTGAAGTATTATTCATGGATAGTTAATTACATTTTCTTGTCACAAAACAGAAATACCAGAAGCTATTAAGCACATAACGCTGACTTATGTGTATGTTTAAAGATTCAACCGAAATATCGTTATTTATTGATAGATGATGAAATCATATTGAAAAAGTATTCACTCCGAAGATTCCCACCAATACATTTTACTTCAAAAATCTTGATTTATACACCAAATGCTCCTTGAAATTTAACTAAACCACAGAGTGAGTTTTAATACACCTGTTGTGAAGTTCTATGATGATTCTTCGGCACAGATGCCGTATAATCCAGCATGTCAAATTCTGAACGTGGTCCAGGTGGACCCCCAGGAGACCACACGAGGGTCCACATAGACGTGAAAAGAAAACAGGGGTTCACAAGTTGTAAGTGGGGGTCCACGAAAAATTTTCTGGTTTTCATAATAAAAAACAAAAATTTTGGCTTGGATTTACCTATCAACGTACGCAGATAGCACCATTCACAAGGTAGGTACTCAAAAAAATTCGAGACTCAGTCAAACACGGAATTGAATAGAACAATAGATAATAGTACAAGAGTGTACACCACATGTCGAGACTTGCAAAGTGCCGCCCGTGTGCCCGCTCGTCCGGGATGCTTGCTTAGACCTGCAAAGGGATGAAATGTGACTTGCGCTGTGCTTGCAATCTACATTAGTATAAATTATAAATACGAATGCCAAGAACAAAACGTTACTCATTTCTTTCTGGGATTTTGAACATAAAAGTGTGACTGTGAGTGAATCGATGTCAGTGTTTGCAGTGCCAAAAAAATAAGTATCTGCCTATTTGTTATACATATTTTTATTGTATAATGTAATTTATCAATCATATTACATTTGTTTTACTACTTGAATGCAGTAGGTAGTTACGTAGTAAAAATATAATAAATACTAGAGATTATTCTAAACTTCTATAAGAAAAAGAACAAAAAGCCAGGGAAGATTAAACTTTAGGTACCTAGGTACTTTTTTGTTTAAGTATAATTTGTTAGTACATTGGTACTTTTTGTTAGAAGCAGTGGGTCTACCGAAAATAGTAAAACTTTGAAAGTGGTCGACGAGAAAAAAAAGTTTGGGAACCCATGATGTAGTTGAATTCTGAATGTGAGAGAAGAAAATATTGATCCTTTATTTTTACTTCCAGGTATTTTCTCATTGGATTGAAAGTTCTGATAAGTTCTAAGAAAACAGTACGTTATTTTATTCAAATTTGCAGGACAGGTTAAACAGGGTATAATTGGCAATTGGCTAGCTTTTCAATGCATTATGCAAAGACGGGACAGTAATAAAATCTACCCATGTAAGAAAGAGAGAATTTTACAACAGTTGTTTTTGATCAGGAAACTATTGGTTGTTCATCATGGCCTAGTGATACCTCAATTTTCTGAGTGAAAGTCCCATGCTCGTTGCCATATTATATATGGCCATATTTATATAGACACAGCGTCTTCATTTCCAGGTTGATAAATGATGTTATTGCTACTAGGGGTACTGACACTGTGGGGTACTGGATACGGATTTCTGAGGATATATTAATCTGTGAATTTCCAGAGAATTCATGTCTTGTTCTTTTTACTATGTCTCCAATCCATCCGAATATAATATTTTATAGAGTCGCTATCCCAATATAGTATTGTATTAGATGATGTATCCGCCCTGTAAGTATGATTATATTACTTGGATATCTTCTTGCTTCAGGCCAATAGAATCGAGGGTAATTTTCCCAACTCCTTGGCATGAAATTATATCACGATATTCTACCGCTTTTCGGGATTTATTGAGATTCGATAAAATATCTCTTTAAGATCAATAGATATTTATTTATTTGTTACAAATTCAACTAAATACAGGGAATTTTAGTTGTAGAAATTACATTTACATTGCTTCAGTACAGCTACTACAACAGGAAACAGTTCCCAATCGCAGAAGTCTCTAATGCTTCAGATAGATAACAGTTTCAATAGCATTCAAGACTGATCGTCTACGTAGTGTCTTCGTCGGTATTTATACCTCACTTGGCGTGTTATGAGTATGTTACGACTATAAATTTCGCCAATTTTCTGGAGGGTTCTAGGCTATCCCGCTTAATATTGGCATTAGAACTTCGGTAATGGATTTTTTCTATCTATCTATTAGTATCTATTTCTTGCCAAGTCATTAAGAGTCTTGTGAAAAGGTCGCCTATTGGCCAAGTCGCCAAATCATTAGAAATGCCGCTTTTAATGTAGAATATACTTAAATAGCGCAATTTTTCCCAAAATTTGAGTATTCCAATTTGTCTGAGATTTTTTAAGACAAATATAATAATGTTAATAAATATGTAACAATATTATGATATCTTATATGCCAAGAAAATGCTCCAGATGTGTCACAAATGTGTTATCTTGAAAAAAATATTTTTAATTGATATAAAATTATATATTGAACTTTAACTTTTATTACCAATGACCAACAAAAGTCAATGCGAGTTTAAAAATGTACAAATTTTAATTAAAAAGGCATTAAAATTACTCGTGTTGCAAAAATGATGGTAAATTTCTTTTTCTCTTAAGCAATTTGTCTTCTTAACTATCAAGAATTAATATTATAGCGAGATGCTTTGACTGATTCTGAAAACTATATGAGACTGATGAGAAAGTAGATATTTGCGATTATATAGATAAAATCACTATTTGATTAATAAAAATTGATGAAATATAAATTCAATTAAAATGTAAAATTAACAACCTTGTTCTTCATTAAAACGTGTTTTCTCACATATTTCGCGAGCGCGCTCAAAAAAAAGCATTATTTAAACTATTTAATTACGTTTTCTGTTTATTTATTTATGATATTTCATTTTTTTATGATTTCATAACTATATGCAAATTACTGTATTTTCAATTTTGAGAAAAAAATGTCACAAAAATTCTATTCAATTAAGTTACTTAAAATTAAGCACCACAAAAGTTTGAATATATATTTATCACTAAATAAATGTATAAAATTATTGATGTATATCAGAAAATTTATTTTAAATAAGAATCCATATATTTCGGAAACGATTATCACGATCCGATGGTTATGATTATCAATTATTAATTATCGTTTGCTAGATATCAGAAGTACTGCAATAAGATACTTGCATGTGACGTCATCGCTCTCTCGGACGAAATTGTCTGCTTACTTTGTAGAGGGAAATTGAAAGTAAACATGAGTTATGCTTTATCTTGTAAAATGTACACAATAATCCCTGATAAATTAATAGTAATTGTTATCATGCTGCAATGAAGAAAAAAAGAAATTAGAATTGCATGTGAGTATAGAATTCTGGTAAAAACTATTTCTATTTAGGGGCATTCAATTTTCGTGTATCTCAAAAGATCTCCTGGAATGCTAGAAAACACATAAACAATAGCCATGTTTTCTGTCCTCAGTTGTCTTCTTCTCGAAGTAAAAGTATCTAATTATATAATTAATATTGTGCATTCTATCAATACCTGTATTAATTATCTTAGAATTTAGTTAAAAAGAATTTATTCACAATCAATTATGTCTGGTTTTTATGTTGGCGTTAAACTGTTTTGTTATTTTTTCAGAAAGAATTGGAATTAAAATTAATTTTTATAGAATCGAAGTGAATTAGAACTATTTTTTTCAATATTCAAGCATTCGTAATTTCTCGTGCATTTTATTTGGATATTTTATCTAAATAAAATTTAAAAGTGATCAAAGTGTGGAACTATTTTTTTATAGCATTCTCTCATAAATTTTCATTAGCTGTTTTAAAAGTGCGGAAGATTTTCACTGATATTTTTGATTTTGTAGATTTTTCAAAATATTTTCGTTTACTTCCGCTTCCAATGAGAAATAGTTAAAATAGTTTTGTTATTTTTTTCGACTATAAATTTTTAATTCTTAGTAACAAAAAAATTCAAAAATAATTTATTTTATTAAATTTATTTGTTAACTAATATTTTAAAATTATCATTTTTTGTTATTTTTGAAAATTTTTTTAAAAAATCAAGAATTATTTTTTATTTTTTTCCCACCAAAAATTTTTTTAAAAGTCACGCTTTTTTCTTTCTGATAAAAAAAATTCCATTATTTAAAAAAAAATGAATATATTGATGATTGTTAAAGAAATGTTTTGATAGAATAGTCTTGAAAGTAAAATAACGCTTAACTTCAACCAAGAACTACTACGACTGAAAGGTAAAAATGAAATTAATTTGTAATCCTATGTTCATATTCTTGTAAATTTTCTGTTATCGCATATACTTTCTTATTAATGGATGCCCTTGAGCAAAGAGTAAAGCATTCCATTCTTTGAAATAACAATGGAGTCGTCGTTGATAAACTACATCATTTGCGCCGCTATTTTATAAATGTGCGCTGTTCTTTAGGCAAATGATGCATTAAAAAATAAGAAAGAATAATTCGGTTTTGGTTTGGATTATTTTAATTCAAACTAAATGTAATCCTTTTCAAAATAATGTTATCTTAAATACACTTTATATTAAGTAAAAAGATAATTTGCATTTAAGAAATTATTTAGGAAATAATGGATTTTTTTTAACCATAAAATGGTTGTTTCTTTCGTTACAGTTGAGGATCCTGAGTACGCCACTTCATTACAATTCTCATTGGTTTAAAATATCCATGACGTCTAATAACGTTTTATCTACGTCACATCATATTGAGACGGCGTTGCACACTTGAATTTGCGGTTGGATCCTAGCAGAGCCCACACCCTTGGCGCGAATGATTTTAGTTGGTAATAATTGTGGCCTGCGCCAAACTTGTTAACCATACTTCGATACAAATATATTTTTACCCTACATGGTTAGACTATACTTAAGGGTGCCCCTTGAATTCTCGCCAAGCTGGGTGATGTTGTTCTATTTATGGTAACCCTAAACGTTATTCTGAAATCACGGTTCTGATTGGTTTTCTTCTCAGGATAAATTTAAGCAATATCTGTAGGTGCTATTAGAGAATTTTATGTACCTCAAAATGAAGATATTCCAGCAAAATAAAGTGAGTACATTTTTTCTTTTTTTTAATGTGCTTACTGCATTATTTTTGAAATTTTTTTGTGTTTTAGCCGCCATTACTGTTTGCACATCGTGCAGCGCGAACAGGATTGGCGCCTAACAAAAATTGCCAATTTCGCCAAGGGGCACCCTCAAATATATTTTTACCCACTACATATGATAAACCACACCATTTCTGGAATTTCGTTCTGGCTTGGTGCTTTTTTTCAGTTTGTCCCCAAGGGTGTGGCCTCTCCTAGAATTTTACCTGAATTTGCTGCCTGTCTTCAAATAATATTCTTCGAGCGGCAGCAAACACGGCGAATGTCTTTGTTTAATTGATAGAATTCTAAATTAATAATTGTAATATTTGTATACAATCCCATTTGAATCTTAAGACTGCCTTGCTTATACGCCAACATTAAAAATTTTCTTTTAATTAATATTGCTGAAGTAATGAAAAGTAGATTTGTAAAGCATAAACTCAGAAAGTTCACTGATGTTTTTTTTATGCATTTGAATATCAATTTGAATCTTCTGAGTATGTTATATAAAAGTAAATAAATACATGATATGCACACATCATTCAAATACTTAAGTTTTAATAGTTCTTAACTGATCTGTTGATATGAGTTGCGAAAGCAGTTTATTTTAGTTGTTTTTTTTAAATCTGGAACGTATTCTTGTAGTGGCCCCACAGACTTTTGAGTTTCGAAATCTGTGGCGGAATACATCAACTCGCGGAAGGATATCCAATGTGTTTTTGTAAACAGTCTCCGTTTAAAGGATTTTCAGATAGTTTCGCTTGCGCAATCGACTGCTAAAGATCATAAAAACTTTTATGCTCAATAATAATGAAACATGTAAATCTTTTTATTTAGTATTATTTATTGTTTAACGTCTGTAAATATTTTAATATTTTAATTAAATGTAGTGTTTGGACCAATTCTAAGACTAATTAAATTTTGATATCAAAACACACTTGTGGTGACATTCACACTACAATTTTCTTGATAATCGTGAAGATTTTACAAAGATAATCATCATTATTCACGTATCAGAAATGAAAAAAACCAGAAATCCCTCAAGCACTCACCTAGAAAGATATGTACCTTAAAAAAGAAAAACGAAACATAATCAACTCGAGGACAAAAATTAGTTTTTGTCCTAGAAAACTAATTATTGTTTTCTAAAGTTCTAGCTCTTTCTAAAATTAGGACAAAAATTAGAAATTTTATCTCGTAAAATAGTTTTAACACCAGTCTGGGTATTATAAAAATTTCTAAAAAAGAAACAAAAAATTAAAATTACCACCCTAACTTAAATATAATTTGTGTGATTTAGAAAATCATTTAGGACGATAATTATTAAACATAACACACAATTTTATTCACAAGTTGTTTTAATTTTTAAAAATAATTAAGCGAAAATAATTAAGGGCATTTCAAATGAAAAGATTTTCCATTTATTTCAAGACTTGGTATTTAGAATTAAAAAGATGTTTATGACTAGCACAAAGCTTAGAATATTTGTATACAAACATAAGCGTAATCTTTCAGGTTTCATTAAGGGATTTTGGTCAGTTTAAAAATAGGTCATATTTGTCCCTAATGCATATCTTATCAGTCTGAGGAATTTTGCTACATTTTTAGAATTTCTATAATTTAAAATTTTCTGATTTGGGTATTCAACTATTGCATTCCATCACGAGCCTATCACTTCTGATTGAGATGACACAATAAGTATCTTGTCATAGTTATTTTTTCTGTTTATTTTTAACCATAAAGTGATTGTTTCTTTCGTTACAGTTGAGATCCTGAGTACGCCACTTCATTAGATTTCTTGATTCTCATTGTTTCAAAATATCCATTAAGTCAAATAACATTTCCTCTACGTCACATCCGTATTGAGATAGCGTTGTAAACCCGATTTGTCAAGGAATTTGCTGCTTGCCTTCAAATCACATTCTTCGAGCTGCAGCAAACAAGGCGAAGTTCACCATCTAATGTCTGAGAGTAATGTTGAAGTTCATTTTGTTAATGAAAACGAGATTTCTTATATGAGGAGCAAAACATCGGTTTGAGAGCCGTTTTCCATTGATTCAAGTCATCAACTAGAACACATGGACAACGGAACTGCAGGAAAAGCAAGTGAAAAAGACATGAAAAAAACATCCACTTTATGGTTATTTAAATCTGCGAGGACGATTTAAATTTTTTTAAATTTCATTAATTAGAAGAATTCTAAATTAATAATTGCATTATTTGTTAACAATCTCTTTTGAATCTTAAGATTACTGCCTTGCTCTCGCCAACTTTAAAATTTTTCTTTTAATTAATATTGCTGAAGTAATAAAAAGCAGGTTTGTAAAACATGGGCTCAAAAAGTCGTTGAATTTCTTTATGTTTTATTTTTACCAAATGCATTTTTAGAATTCCTGTAAATTTAATTTCTCTGATAAGAGTATTCGACTATTTCTTCTTAAGCATTCGAAAATTTCGAATCTAAGGAACAATATTTCAGATTTCGAATCTCATTTACGATTGGTCAGATTCGAAAGTTTCATTTCTCTTTGAAAGTATTGGCTGAAAATAAATTACGAAATTTACAGGAAATATTTGTTAAAATGTAATCCGTGAAATATGATTACATTTTTTATTGCTATTTTATTCTACTTTAAGAATTCCTTTTAATTATTATCGTCTGCTTCCGGTAAAATTCAAAAATTTCGCAAACGCATACATTTGCCATTACATGTAATAACAGGCAACCTTTTTCATTATCACAGCTGACAAAAGCTGACATCAGTGACTTTGCCAATTGCTATGCAGCATCCTCTCATTTAAATCAGAAAGAATCAGCACGTCAAATAAAGCAACCTTACCGACTACTTGCGTTGCAATTTTTTTGGCGATGTTGGCGGAAATAGCGCTGCCATGATGGCATCCGTTCGTTCTTTCAAAAACAGGAAACTTATAAACCTTTTGCACCGTGTCCTTCTGCGGTCAGTTTGGTTTTAATGAATTGTATTTAAAGAATAGAATATTATACTTCTACCCCTTTTCATTTTCATTCTTAGTTTTAGTATAAATCGATTTTTTTTTATTTTTTTATATTAGTTGTGAATAATCTTTCATGCGTGAAAACGGAAAATTTTAAAGCATCATTTTTTTTTTCATGTTTTTGCTTAGATGATTGTTTTGCTTTCTTTTTTACATCGCATGAAAGCAAAATCTGATCATCTGTCAATAAAAAAATGATATCTCATGCTCTAAATAATCTAAATTCGTAAACGAAGAAAAACGAAAGAGCAAAATGTCGTACACCCTACAAGGATAATTTATGATCCATACACCTTAAAATTTGCTGTTCTCTTATAACTTTCTAAGGATATCAATACCTCAAAAATAATAAATAGTGATTTTTTTGATTAAAATTAGAAAATTAAATATTGAAGTCAAAACAAAAATATAGAATTCCCCGATTATGAAGAAAATCAGAAGTAATTTAAATCTTTTTTCATACTGCAATTTACCAAATTGAAAATCGTTTTGTAATATTTGGTCTAGACGTTCGTCTTTTTTAATATATTATTTGAAGTATGTTGTGTTGACTTATGTAAACTTTATTTCATCATGAAACATTTAAAAAATAAATATATCTATAAAATAAAATTATATCAAATAAAGTTAAATCTGATATTGTTGTTGTCGTGTGCCAGTTAGGCTGGCAATATGGGGGTGCGCTGCTCCACTTTTTCAACTAAACCATATTTTGGTGTAGAGTCCGACTTCCTCAGTACACACATGCCATAGGGACCCGTTTATAGAGTAGGCAACCATTCACTCCACATTCATACAAGGAAAGGACAAAGACAGGATAGATAGAGAGAGAGAAAGTATATCCATGCCCGAACTGGGATTCGAACCCAGGATTCCTTGTCCGCAGTCAGACACTGACCACTAGACAAGTTGGGCGGCGATAATTTCTTTTACTTGCATAGTATAATATATACGATTTAACTTTTAAATAAAAACTGAATATGGGATTGTATGCAAATTTAAAATTTCTAAAATAATTTCTTCAATAAAAAATTTTTCTATCCTTAATGATTTTAAACTAAATTAAACTTAATGACGCTACAGTCCCTTAAAACTTAAGCCTATAATGCCCATATCTATTTTCGTAACCGAAAGCCATAGGGTGCGAAGCATATTGTCCCGATTAGGCGGTCAGCCTAACGCGAAACTCCCAGTCTATAGTTTCCAAGCATATTTGGTACTCAGTATCACTGAAAGGATACAAGAATTAAGGCCTACGGGAGGAACGACCTTATCGAACCCTAGGATCGAACCTCAGACCTGTGGCCTTTTAGCTTGGAGCGCTACCGGCAACAAGCTCCTTTTAATGAGTTTATTACTCATTTCAAATAATCATTTATTTAGAGCAATATATTACGAAAAAATGGTTGAGGATATCACCATTGGATATCTGGGTACCAAATTCCCAGTATTTGCTTATAATTCAGATACTGAAAACTAATTGAGAATAATTTAAATTTTAACTTTTTTATTGACTTCTGTTTTATTAATTTTTATGTTTGTATAAACAGCTTTATTTACATTCCGAGCAAAAAAACCCTTCCATATTTTTTTAACAATGTCAGAGTAATCCCCCTAGCGATTTTTGAAATCAAGGTACCCGCTTTTATTCTCAACAATACTTAATCCCACAATTCCTTCTACATGAACTTCGAATTTATGACGTAAAATAATGGGCTTTATTTTTTGAACAGTACACGGGGAAATGCCGCACTGACGAAAGTTTACGAGTATCTAAAAAAATAGAAAATTTCGGCATCATTAAGAGAAGTCAATGTCACGATACCGGATTCAAAAATAATAATAAAAAAATGTATGCGGACAAGTGAACTAATCAAGTCAGATCGTGCACTTTCATACAATTACGCCTCTTTGTTTCCAAACTTTGGCAATGACATTCTTTCCATCCAAAGAGTATAAATATTGTTCATTCTGGAATTTCTATATTATTACGTATTAAATTCTACAATTTTTTTTCTTTTCCCTTGTGTTCCACTTATAGAAAAAATTTATTATTTATTTAATCAAACAAATTGTAACTATATTTTTTTGTGAAAACTGATTATTTTATCTAGTTGTTATAAATTCAATTTACTTGGAGTGTTATTCACCTCAAAATAATTACTTGGCTGTTGGTTCAATATATAAATATATATTATGTGAGCCTACCAACTTGTCTAGTGGTCAGCGTGCCTGACTGCGGATGAGGAGGTCCTGGGTTTGAATCAAGGTTCGGGCATGGATGTACTTTCTCTCTCTATCTATCCTGTCTTTGTCCTTTCCTTGTATGAATGAATTGTGTGAATTATTGCCTACCCTATAAACGGGTACCTATGACATGTGTGTAGAGCAAAGTCGTACTTTCACCTTCATGGTGTTCTGATTAAAACGAAAGACGCTCCCAATTGACTTAAATTCATATAGCCAAGGCATAGCGAGCTTGTCTTGTCCAAGTGTCATTAGTAACAACAACAACATATATTATGTAAACATTAATGTTTATAATACATATTGTAATTTCCATTAAGAAAATGAAACGTCTCAGCATTTATGTTTACAAAAGTTAAATTTTAAGGATGCGCCATTTCCAACGATACAGCATAAGCATTTAAAAATATTTTACCGTTATTTGAAAAATGACCATGAAAATATTACTATTAATATCGGTATTCGAAGCTGTGGAAATTTATCACCACATAAAAAGATTATGCAAGAATTGGGATTATTTAGATTTAAATTTAATCCTTAATTACGAAATAAAATTTTGAAAAATCTCTTTTGTAAACTCAATGTTATGCCTCTTTTGTTTGTCTTTTTTTTCCAATGGCGGGCACACACTTGGGTGACAAACCCTATGCCACAACAAGGCCAGAAACTGCTACTCATTTGTCGTTACCCAGCGGGCACCTGTGAACCAAGTCACGGAGGCGAGTAGCGTTACCCGCGCCATACCACCACAAACCCGTTTATAGGGTGGGCCACATTCATACATCATCACAGAAGAAAGGACAAAGAAACACAGAGAGAACAGAGAAAGAAAGTAGCAACCATGCCCAAACCGGGATTCGAACCCCGGGCCAACAGCTCAGGAGTCAAGAACGCTAACCTCTCAGCCATCGGTCGGCTGTTTGTCTTTATTATTATCTGTTTTCTTTCATTTTTTTTCATTTAACGGTTCAAAAACTTAGATAAATGCTTTAATTGGAGAATCATAAACCTTTGAAATTGTTACCAATTAACTATATTGTTAAAGTTGAAATTTCGGATTTTTTTAAACAAATTATACGAAATATTTCCCGCTTAATCTAATTCCTTTATAACTTTATGTATTTTTTGTTTTTGTAAAATTTATTTAAAAAAAAAATTATACGTTTTTATCTAAATATTTCTTTTTAAACTTCAAATCGAAGTATTTATTTCGCAATATTAATTTTAAAAATATTGAACTTTTATTTGCAAACGATTTTAAAATAAAAGTTATTCTAAATTTATTCGTTAACAAAATGAAAACGAGAATAGAAAAAATAAATTAAAAGAATACTAGTGACTGTGTGACGTCATTTCTTTGTGAGAAACAAAATAGCTGTAATAAAACGTCTAATTTAATAAAATGAATCTTTATAAATTGTTCTAGAGTCATTCTTGACATAAGATTCTTTACAAATCATATCAGTTTGTTTATTTAGGATGATTCATCGTGTATTTAATTCAAGATAAGCATTAAAGGTGATAAATCTATGTTATCCAAGGTGTGAAACTGATAATTTAAAATTTCACCAGTGAAAATTCTGTGGGTGTGTACTCCAAGATCTATCAATAAATACATACATGCCTCAGTGTGAAACTCAGTTGATATATCATATAATTCATTTTTGAAAGCAATAAAAAATGCAAACATTTCTGAAATAATTAATGCAAAATGTCAGAAAGAATAGCGACATTATTTAAGGTAATATTTGTTCTATTTTATGACATAACTTTGAGTATAAAAGAAGAAGTCGTATTTTATTAGTCTTTCATTTCTTAAATAATAATAAAAAGCTAAATTGGTTTTCTCTCTCTCGAATCTATTTATATTTTCAAAATAGAATTTATTGAATCAGAAGTTTCGAATGATTTTAAATTTGGAGAAGAATTTTCTTTGCTGTACTTTCAATTTTTTTCTTGCATATGATTAGCTATTTTTCATTTGTTATGTTTCTCATTTCTTTGATTTTTTCATGAAGAATATTGTTTTATTAGAAAATTTTCTTAAAATTAATTAATGGTCTTAAAAATTTTTATGAAATCTTAAAATGAATTAACTTGCTTTATCGAGCTTCCTTTTAGACATTTAATTTTCTGTTATTTTCAGAACAAATTCAATTTTGTAAAATAATTTTAGTTCTTAAAATGAATAAAAATTATTCTTGTTTTAATTATATTTTCATTTAAGGGTTATTTATCAAAATGGTCGATATTTAATAATTTCGATGACCATATTTTGTATCATAAAATAAATAATATTGCTTAATAAATTTATTTTGAAATTAAAATTCATTTTTATTTTAAAATTAATTTTTTTATAAATAAAGATCAATTAATTCGATTTAGAGAATCATTTTATTTTAAAATTTATTTTTCTGCAAATAAAGATCAATTAATTTGATTTAGAGCTTTGAAGTACAGTAATCATTTGTTAATAACTACTTTTATCTTAATAAAAGAGAATGTTTTTCTTTATTTATTGATTGATTTTCTGGATCATGTGTGTGTGTGATCCTAAAACAATGAATGTAATAATTTCATATACTTTTCCATGTCTTTTATAAAACTATATAAAATAATAAACTTATATCATTTTCGCGGTCACAAGCATACATTCATTGTTAAGGTGCTGTTAACGAATTTAAAATATGTGTAATAATCTATAGGTAACAACAATTTAAATGAATGTTATTATTTGTGAATATATATTTTTATGAAAGAATCATTATATGATACTTTTATTATATTCTTACCATTGATTTTCATGAATAAAAATAAATATTTATATATTTAAAGCATAATGAAATAAGGCATTATACTTGGATAATGTTTTGTATCGTAATTTCATATAATTTGTGTATATACTCTTTTGAAGTGATGAATTTGCATTCACGCGAAATTATTCAAATAATAATAAAATATTGTGTTATAAAAATGATCCAGTTAAATAATTTCATACATTTATTTACATGAAATTCATAAAACTTTTAATAAAAATTTTCGTATGCAAATTGGAATGCTCGGTTTTAATATTGTGTGTTTATTTAACATTATTTACTTTTTTCAATTTTTCAGTCATAATTCCAAATTGTTTTTGTAGCTTGATTGTTGTAATCGTTTAGAAAAGAAACTAAATTTTCATACGGTATTCCTTTCCTCAGACATTTTCCTTTTTCTGACCATTTGGTGAACAAAATCTCATGATCAACTCTAATTCTACGCGAATTTCTTTTTTAAATGAATAAAAAGTTAGCAAATTATTTCAAGATGTTAGCTTAAATCTCGCATTTTTTTAAATGTTATTTCCTTTTATAGTTAATACAACTCGTCTAATTTTCTTCAATTTCGTAACTGACTCAAATTAATTTTTAATTAATAATCTAAAAAAAAATTAGTAATCAAAATCCTCTGATAAGATGACATCATGATTTATAGAATAATTTTTCTGGGGCCTGAGTAGCTACCAGGCGCGTCGGCAGGTGGTGGATCGCCGAACGTCCTGTAGAAATGACAGGATAGCCTTGAATATAGAATCAGAGGCCGCGAACTAGCTCCCGTAAACCCTTGTGTTATGCTACCCGTGCCTAGGGCTATTTGGCACCGCGGTAATGGTGTCTTAACGGAGCCTCTAGTTGTCTGGCGAACTTCTAGAGCTTTTTTGCCTTGCCCAGTAACTCAGGAAATGTGGGTGGACTGTTATATTACCTGAGCTTATTAATTGTTATCTTATGGCTGAAAAGACAAAAGAAATAACAAACCTTTCTGCATTTGCAGGTGAAGCCTCTGAAGTAGACCTTGCTGAAAAAGACAAGGGAACTCAGAGGCAATCTAGTGAAGGGGCAGCAATGAATCCTTCACAGGAGGTAGAAATGACCTCCAAACCATCTTCTGGTGAAAGTCAGGAAGCTATCGCTAGCATGACTGACCTTCTGACCAGATGGGACTGTTTCAGCAAGACCCTATCTGCTGGAAATGTCATACGCAAGAGGAAACGGCAGAGCATATCATTTACGAATGCGAGGCTCCTGCCCTCCCTAGATTAACTTCTTTAGGCATCATCCATACTAGAGAGTTACACCTAGACTCCATTAAAGGGTTATCGGACTTGATTAATAAAGTGTGTGACCCGAGCAACTGGAACTAGGAAACATTGGGTTTGGAGTTAACAGTACAAAATGCTGATAAAAGCAGAGGTGCCCAATGACATACAAACCCAACTCTAAGAAGAAAAAGAAGATGGAATAATATACTGTCTTCATCCTGTCTTTATGGTTGAGTCATTTGTTGATAAAAAAAAAAAGTTTTGTGAATCATATGTATAATTAGTACAAAAATTCTTGTAATACATTCTGAAGCGGATTTCAAATCAGAATTTGGCATACATAAATACCAAGTTATGTTGTAACATCAACAGTGGCTAAATATATTCAGTCTTTTAATACACAACGCTAAGGAATTCCCATTATTAAGTTAATTGAAACAAAATGGCGACACGAACTTGACTGCTATTTACGCATCAAATGTTGCAATTAAATGGAAAAATAGGCACCCAAACAGCGCTCGAAATGGTTGGGTAACATCGGAGAAGTAACATATGCCAAGAAGCAACACGCTTTCGCGAGGAACTCGTGATTCACAACGATTTCGACTACTAGAGGGTGATCTTGAACTTGAGAATTTCGCTTGACTGGAGAGAGCAAAAAGCAAAGTAAAAATAGGAGAGCAAATCTTCTCATTTGTTTCGGATGAGAGAAAAGAATTAGAGAGCGAGAGGACGAAAAAGTACTTAATTGAATTAAATACTGAAGAGAACATGAGTGAAGTGCTCCACTCGATAAAATTAAAGCCTTATATATGAAGACAATACTCCCGCTATGCACTATTTAACATCTCAAGGTGGAATATTGAGTAATATCTGTTATTTTGATGACTAATATCTGTTATCCTGTGTTATTTTTTTGTAAGAACGTAATACTAAAGCAATGATGTGCTTTATGCTTCGATTGGTCAATGGATTTCATATGCTTTAGGGTCTGGATTTAAAATAAGATCATCGCATGAACTTTTAATGAATAATTTAATCGATTTTTAAAAAATTAAAGAAATTTTAAAATTTATAATCGATATTCATATTTACAAGTGATTTTGTCCTTATGCTACATATTCAGTTTTTTAAGGAAAAAAAGTTATCTATAAAAAAATATCGAGTCATATTAGGAAATTAGGCTTAAAATATGTTCTAACTATTGGAATTTACTTTCATTTTCTGGTTATTAATAAAAATGATTTAACTCATCAAGGATTTTTGTGACTCAACTTTATATGAACTTTATGTTCCAGTTTACTTTTGATCCGAAAGGTTGACATCCTTTCTCTATTTTAAGAATTGTGTGGTTTACTAAATTTCAAAAACTATACTAGCAATTATTTTCTGACTAAATGTAGGATTTAATCACTTAATCCATGTAATTATTTAAATTTTAAAATAAATATTAAAATACAACATGGGTCAACAACTAGTAACCTAATTCAATCATATATACATATATATATATATATATATATATATATATATATATATATATATATATATATCATCGGAAGTGAAGTAAAATTGCAAAAATGGGCTTTAAAGATTTAATCTTTATCTCTTTTTAATGAATTCAAAATTCAAATAATTTCATGGATCACTTGAAATAAAGAACTTGTTTTCGAAATTTACTTTCTTTTAAAAAGCTTATCTTGATGCCATCACTTTTCAGCAAAATGGAATTGAAAGATATTCTCCAGATAAGCGAATCGAACTTTCGAGAAAAATAAATAACTAAATTTTTTTTAGCTGAAAATAAATTTTCAAAATAAATCTTCAAGCAATTTTAAGAGAAAAGAATTAATTACATATATATACGTAAATTCAAAAGTTCGAGAGGTTTTTCCGAATAATATCTTCTTTCCTAATATTTTTTATTCCATTCTTCCTAATATCTTCATTTTCTAAATGATTGCATTGCGATAAGCTTTTTAAAAGAAAGTAAACTTCGAAAAACAATTTCGTTTCAAGTAAACCGTGAAATTATTTAAATTATATGTATATACATATAAATTTCAAATTATCAGATAAAAATAAGTAATAAAATTCAAAGCAAATAAAAATAAATATTCTTTTATAATTAGACCCAAAACAATTAAGATTTGTTTAACATATGCCATAGAATGAATGAAAACGAAAATAATATATTATTAATGTATATTTTAATTAATCCGAAATGTTAAAAATGATAATGGAGAAATTGAATAAATGATTAAAAAAATAACAATAAAATGAAATGTGATACATTTTCATCATTTTTGTTTCTTGTTAATTATTTTTTAAATTATGTATAATTATTTAAAATTTAAAATGATAAAAGTTATTCAAAACTATCGTAATTAAAATATTTATAAACAAAACATTTGTTTTTTAATCTTTTTATCTTCATTATTTGTTTCTGAAATTTGCAGCCAACTGATTTCCAAGTTTTAAAATATAATCTTAATTCAAGCATTGTTGTTATTGTAAAAACTATATGCTACGTTTTTCACTCAATGTATTATATTAATGCTTACGTCTTGTATTTATTTGATTTCTAAATGGATTTACGTGATTTCTAATGCACGTAATTATATATATTAAAAATTATTGTTAATTTATTTATTCTGTCACGGCATTTTGCATGTATATTTTTTGTAAAAATTTCTCTTAAATTGAAGAAATAATGTCATTTCTACATTTTATTGATAAATCATTGGCTGATGTTCTGTTTTTCTGTTCAACAGTTCATGAGTTCAATTCCCTTCTCACGCGTGAATGTATGTTGTAGTTCGGTAACCTTACCAAATTGTAGGATCCGGTTAAAATTAAACCTCTGATGCAAAAAGTGACTGTCCAATGATAAATCGATCAATCATTTGCTATTATTTTCTGCTTCTGTTTACATCAATTTTGATTTATAGTGTGATGTTTTCCTTCGGAACATTATTTATTTATGAAAACATTTGTATATTAATTAATTTACCAATTAAATGTTTGTTTAATTAAATGATCTACAGCTTTGGCATCATGTCTTGCTCTCAAATAATATCTTTTCTGAGGGTCCTTTTGTGGAATGCAGGTAGGATCTCTCAAAACAAAAGAACGGAATTAATGCAGTCCTCTAGGACAATGACATTGGTGTTTTCACAGTTGCTGTCCCTCCCTAAGTCCTGCCTAGCTGCCTCAACGTGGCGGGAGGGTGTTCCTGGGCGGAGTGGGCGAAGTACGTCAGGAGTACATTCTCCTGGTAGGGCTACCCTAGGCGTGAAGGCCACTCCATTATGCTCAGCTAAAGCTAGCAGGCTCTCGGGGCTAAGTCAGTCTTCTACCTATGGTGCCCCAGGTCTTCGGACTAATCGAAGCTGCTCTTTTTCCCAATAACAGAGATCTCCTCAATTATTAAAGTACAGATGAACATGCCGAACCACTCCTGGTACTTCACTAGAAGCCCTGGTGGGGCACTTCGAACCAAGGGTACCAGAAAGCAACAGACAGCTCTTTCTCGCTTCATTAGTGGACATATTCAAGCTCTCGTTTTTCATCAGGGACAGAAGAACTACCCGGATTGCCACTGGTGCAGAGCGGTACAGGCCTCCCCTATCCATATTCTAAAGTGCTTGGATTTTGCCAAAAGTGACACTCTTAAAAATCCTACACTATTTTTGGACTTGTTGGAAATAATAGGTTTTATGGAGACGGTCTAGCATTGCTTGATCATCTGGGATTAGCAACAACAACACATTTGCTGTTGCACCAGCATGCTTCTCTGTACCTTGCCTTAAGTTGGGCTGCACCAGTTACATAGAAGCAGCCGGTCTTTGTGGTTTTGAAGCAGGAACCCAGCAGAAGATCCCCAATACTTGCTCTGCCACCCCCAAAGGTATCATTTCACTTGGAGGACATTGCGACCACGTCTAGTTTTAACGTGCCCTATTTAGCCGGGATTCCAACTTACTACTTTACGATAAGGACAACAATGCACAAACTAACCAGGCCACCGTGGGCCCAGTTTCACACACACACACACACACACACACACACACACATATATATATATATATATATATATATATATATATATATATATATATATATATATATAACCTTTATATTTTGTCAAAATTGAGACAAGCTGCAAGTGGCATTGGGGTAAAAAATTGATGATTATTGAATAATTTCAAAGTAATCATAGCTATAAGTTTCGGTTTGGACAAAAAGTGAGAATATACTTTACGGTGCGTGGAAATCTGTTGCTATTTTTCGCTTCGCTATTCTCCACGATTGTCTCCCTAAACTTCTATATCGTATAAAAGTACTGTCAAGTTTTCTTTGCCAACTGTGCAATATGCGCGAGAGGAAATAGACGTGCACTCTGATGGGAGAAATATTGGTTAACTTGGTGTCACACAAGGAACGATTTTATAGACATACTGTGGTTTCAGTTTTGTTATCTGTGTTTATGTTACCTTTTCTTTTGTTCCAATTTTAATTTTTATTATTCTGACTACAATTGTCTTCTCTAATCTGCTATTAGAAAAACAAAAAATATTTTTTAAATTTTATTTTTCTTTTAAAATTATTCTTATTAGAGATTTTTATAAATAAACATTTCTGGGTCTTGGGAAGTGTAGAAAAATCGTATCCTTTTTCTTGTTTTGTTAGAAAAGTAAATATTAAAAATGAAAAAAGAAAGTCAATAAATTATGCTAATCAAATAATTGTAAGTATCTAAAAATAAAAATTAAATGAATATTTTCAGCACACATTTAGGAAATCTTTTCAATTTTGTTAAAATATTTTTAAAATAATCAATCTAGTAAAAAAAAATAAATAAATAAATGAAGCAATCTATAAATTAAAAAAAAATCATAATCTTAAATTTAATATCATGTGCTTGTGAGTTCTATAAATAAAATAGAATAAGTTATAATTGGAAGATAAATAAATAAATAAATAAAAAGCAATAAAAAAATAAATCGTTTGCATTTTTTCTGATTTTGTAACATTTGCAATCGTTTGCATTTTTTCTTTTTCTGTAAAGGAAAAAAGAGGAGAGTGTGGTTTTTCGTATTCCGCCGGTGTTCGCGAAAGGTCACAGGAAGGCGACGTCGTGTTTGTGCACGGTGTGTGGATGAAAGTGAAATTCGCCGTGACATCACGTACTTTGATTCCTGTTGCGTATAAAGTTTCGCTAGGGATGCCAGAGGCGCCGATTCCTCTCTCTGTACATTAAGTGGAGCAGTTTTTTATTTATTTATTTATTTTTATTTTTTATTTCGATTATCGAGGGATGAAGAGCTCGAGATGGCAAAACGAGTCAGATTAAATCATTTAGGGGGACCGTACACCATCTGCTTTTTAGTTTTATTTTCTAAACCTAAGTTTTTTTTAACATTGTATCATTTTCTCTTGTGAAATAACTTCAAGCGATTTTAAGCTAAGTTGGAAATTAATATTTCAATTAATAATTTATATATATTGCTTGAATAAGGAAATATATATTTCATATAATCATATTTTAATAATTATAATACAATCATTTTTATACTTTTATGAATTTATTAACTTTAAAATGTTTTTTATAATGTTTTTTAAATTTATGTAATTTAAAGTAAGTGAAGTTAAATTCTAAATAATCATTTAAATATTTATTTATATATTATTTTGGAATATTATTAAAATAATAAATATAATACTCTAGAATTAATTACCAATATTTTATTGTTCGTAATTAATTCTTTATTTCATTATCACTTGTTAAAAATTTTATTTCTACTTTTTAATGGCAACAATTTTAAAAATAGAATTTCAGTTTTTAAACATCTGTGTCCTGGTGCTATGTGAAACAATGTTTTTAAAACTGTTTCATATAGCTTCAGCTGAATATTTTTTAAACGCATTCATTGAATTTTTTATTTCATTTCGTTTTATTTAACACAGTTATTTTTTTATTCGAATATTTAATATGAGCTGCTTGTAATCTGTGTGATATTATAAAAATAAATTAATTTTTTTGATAAAATAGTTCTTCAGTTGCGGAAAATTTGGCTGAAAAATTTTGTTAAAGCGTAGAATATATTTTTTTACATAATATATATAAACTTATATAATATACGTATATTAATTTATTTTATTAATTAAAATTTTTTATATAAGAGTAAAATATTTGAATACTATTTACATAAAATATTACTAATTGCTATTAAGAGAAATTTAAAAAAAAATCATTCAAGTTACGGATCAATACATTCCATTTTGTCATTTAGTATGTTTGAATTCTAATTTCAAGAAAAAGGCTTAATTGACAATTGAAATATCTCTTAAATTTTGATGTAATTAAAAAATATCTCTTGGTGTTTTCTTAAGATTATATATTTCAGATCACTTAAGTACCTCTTTTATACAATTTCTAGTAAGATGTGTTGTTTCTAATCCCAGATGATGTAGCTAAGCTACACCATCTCCATAAAACCAAAAATGTATAGAAGGTCCAAAAATAAAATCGGATCCCTTAAAATCTCAAAAACTGTATAATTTAGACCAGGGCTTCTTAAACTTTTGTAATTCACGACCCCATTTATGATTGCGAGTTTCTTGACGACCCCATACAAATATAAAAGAAAAATAAATTAATATTTTTTGATGATTTATTTATTAGGTAACAATATACATATACATATAAAAGTATATAAGTTTAGAATTCGTTTTGAAACATACAAAAATATAAAATTAAAAATTGCACAAAAAATTATAAAATCTTTTTTTTAAACTGACAAATTCGGAATAAAATGCACTTCGTTCACAATCAAACAATGGCTAAATGAGAATAAAAACGAAATGCTTATATAGTTTCTTCAGCAATAATACCTAGAAATTTTGATGATAATATTTCTCAGGATCATTTCGGTTTTTCGGTTTGTACCTGCATTTCTATTAAAAGTATTATAATACTCTTAATAGAAATGCAGGTACAAACAATCTTTCCGAACTAGAAGATTTTATGATACATTTATCTACGATAATTGTTATTTTTTTACAAGTTAAAAAACATTTTCTGTTAAATTGTATTTTTATCTCTCGCGACCCCAGAATTTTGCTACGCGACCCCAAATGGGGTCGCGACCCATAGTTTAAGAAGCCCTGATTTAGACAGATAGGAATATATTTCTGGGAGGCTTGAGCAGCCCCACACCAGTGACACTCTGAAAAGAGCCTCTCGCCATGGTGAAAGGTAAGTGGTTTAATATGGCCGCTTAGAAAACGTTAGAGAGCCATCTGCTGTTTTCTCGATATATTGAGCTTGTGGCAACATCGACATCTTTCGCCGAAGTACCACGGGTGAGCCGGAGAAACTCTAGTAAGATGCTTTTTTTCCCCCCAACGGCGGGCACTTGAGAGTTGAACCCTATGCCACAACAAGGCCAGTAACTGCTACTCATTTGTCATTACCCAGCGGGCACCTGTGAACCAAGTCACGGAGGCGAGTAGCGTTACCCGCGCCATACCACCACGAACCCGTTTATAGGGCGGACCACATTTATACATCATCACGGAAGAAAGGATAGAGAAACACAGAGAGAACAGAGAAATAAAGTAACATCCATGCCGGTGGGATTCGAACCCAGGACCCACAGCTCAGGAGTCAGGAGCGCTTACCACTCAGCCATCGGTCGGCTAGTAATATGTAAATAAGTGAAAAATACAGAATGAAACTAATAAATTAACATATGAATTTTAAAAGGAATCAGTATGAAGGAATAAATGTGTGGCATACAATTCTCAGAAATTTGTGTGACTTTCCTGTAAGTTTGAATTCAAAACCTTGGAAAACCTTGGACAAATGGAATATTGCTTCCTTTATTTATTTTTCACATTATATTTCAGGTATGAATAAATCTTTTGATCGGCTTTATCAAAATGTTAGTAAATGTAAATGTCACTAATAGGTTTATATATATATATATATATGTGTGTGTGGGGGGGGCATAATATATTTCCTTTTATCACTCAGAGTATTTGAATTCAAGTCCTACTGATGGTTATTAGAATGTCACTTATTTTCATTTGCAAAGAAACTTCTTTGGTTTTCTTTTAAGTTTTAAGTTTCATATTCTCGCTAATATCTCTTATGGATTTCTTTGAAAAAAATAAATGCACGAATATTTAAAATATAACCAATAAATAAATAAACAATTCATAAAAAAAATTACGGACGTTCTAGTAAGTTTCTGGTCATTATATTTTGCTTGAAGATGTACCCAATCTTCACGATTAACGATACAATGTTTAAAAAAGCGAAAGAAAATTTATAGTTAAAAAAGAAAAGCGAGGAATGCGATCAGGAAATAAGCGAGAGAAGAAGAAAGGGGAGTGAGAGCTTTTTGGTAATGCTCGCTTGCCTCTGCGTCCTGTTTAACACGGGCGAGCGCAGCGGCGTGACGTCAAGCCCAGTGGCCCCTTTCTCCGCAGCACTCTCCGCTCGCTGCCACTCACTCGCAACATCCCCTCCGTGGCCTCAGAGATGTTCGTCCCATGCTGCGGACAACCCTCCTACTACATGTGGCCGCACCACCCCCAGCAGACGATGCAGCAGCTGCCCAACTTCTGGATTAGGCCGATGCCTGGTGCGGCCAGCACGCTGCCACACAAGCCTTGTCCCATGCACGATGTCGTCCAGAAGAGCCCCCACGAGAAATTGCAGAGGGCCTCCTCCGCCCCCAAAGCACACATCACTAAAAAGAAAGTGAGTGGATAATAACCTCACGAAATTCTTCTTATTATTATTATTGTTATTTTAATCAATACCAAATTTTTTAATGTTCATCTTATAAAGAAAACGATTTTATCTGTTTTTATTGAATTTATTTTATAAAATATAAAAAAAAATTGATTCCAAAATTTCTCATTGGAACGATATTTATTTTTAATTTATTTAGAGGTATTTGTATATATACAAATACCGAAAAAAATATTAATTTTTTTATAGATAATATTTTAAAGATTTTTCTCCTGTTTTCATAGTTTTAAAAGTATTCGTGTATAATAATTTGATTTGAAAAATTAGTGTTTATCATTTTGTGTAACTCATATTTCATAACTCTAATTTATATTATCATTACATATTTGTTGCTGAAATTTCGGATAATATTTCAAAAAATATTCCTTGAAACTCGAGCATAGTTGAGTGCATTCATCAAAGAACTTTTGCATTTTTCGACTGACTATTTGAATTTTACATTTTCTCTCTAGATTCAGTTAAAACCAATATTCGAAACTTATATTTATTGTATTTAATGTTTATTTTGAAAAAATATTTACGTTATTTCTACCTTATTTAAAAAAATTATTTGTTATGCCTTTACCATTCATTTATACGGTCTCGTCTATGTTTTGATTAAAAAATATTAAAGTGTTCTTAATATAAATGTAATTATCAACTTTTTTGAAATTGTTAAGTTATTTTTTAATATTTTATTGGTTTTCAAATTTTATGTTGAGATTTATGCCATATCTATCGATATTTATTTCATTGCTACATTTTTCAAAAGTAATGAAAATTTTTAGTTTTACTAATATATGAATTATATTAGTGTGTGTATAAAGGATGTTTCGCGCATGTGAGATTATAAGTAATTGCTTTTATTTTCACTTCGTATCTCTTCCAGGACTAGTTATTTATAGACCATCTTTAGACATAATTTATTAAACATTCTCCTAGCTTGTTTTTATTTGTGTTCGAAGTGAATTTTATTGAATCTGAGACATAAATCATTATTAAGATTTTAAAACTTTGAAACTAAATTTAAAGTTCTAATTGAGGCTAGAAGATGTGGTATAGAATATATAAAAGTTCGCGCGCGCGAAAGTCGAAGAAGTATCTTAGTTAAAAGATATAATAATCAATTTCTATATATTTGTAGTAATTTAATTATTATAATTTAAATGATCGCTTAAAACTACGCTTTCTTATATAAAAGTTCATTGTTAAAATTATTCACTGTCAAACAACAGAAGGTGAAGTTTGAATTTCTTATTTCTATACATCACATCTATCATGTATGGTGGATCTATCGAAAAGGCCTTACATCTACACTGAGCTACTTTGTGCTTTATTTGAAAAATCAACATAAAGTGTCGTCATGAATTTACACAAATGTACCAAACAGTACTTTTGGTTTGTTTTCTCAGAAATTATATTGACTTCAATGCATTATTGGAATGATATTGACTATGGTAAAAAAATATAGTGTGTTTATTTTACAATGTCATTAATATTTATTTTTTTCAGACTATAAAAATCCATAAGAAATTAAAATTATTTCAAATTTCCAAAATTATACCATTATTTCTTAGTCTTAAATCTACAAAAGAATTTTCCCACGGTTCTTCTTCTTAGAGTTGGGTTTGTATGTCATTGGGCACCTCTGCTTTTATCAGCATTTTGTACTATTAACTCCAAACCCAATGTTTCCTAGTTCTAGTTGCTCGGGTCACCCACTTTATTAATAAAATCCGATATAACCCTTTAATGGAGTCTAGGTGTAACTCTCTAGTATGGATGATGCCTAAAGAAGTTAATCTAGGGAGGGCAAGAGCCTCGCATTCGTAAGATGTTCCCCACGGTTACTTTTATACAACTTTTTTATCAAATTAATTTTTTTTACTTCATTTACTTTTTACTAACACTTTTCATTCAACAAATTTTTTCATGGATATAAATTTACTGTTCTAATGAACTGAAAATAATTGTTAATGCATTCAAAAGAAATTAATTAAAATGATATTTAATATATCGAAAATTATTAATAGTTAGTGGAACTTGAATTCATTTGTATAGTTTAATTAAATGATATAAGCATTGTTTTTAATACAAAATTTGATTTATAGTAAACATTTTAAGATAAGTAAAAATTGTAATTGTCAGATAATATATTTTATTTTGAAGCATTTATACTATTCATATACATTGCATTTGCGATGACCAGAAAAAAGGCAATGATCATGAAATATTAAAAACCTTTATAAATGAAACATGCATCAAATATGACTTATTTAGGAAAAAAAGTGTGAGAAATAAATAGTACTCATAAATTGTTCACCCATTGTGTGTCGAAAACAGCTGTGGGAAGAATGCCAAGCGCTAATTTGGCGATTAAATTATCCGATTCCTAATGTCACCCGAAAAATAAGTATGATGAGTGAGACTATTGTTGTAAGCTTTTGATAAACTCTTTATGGTAATGCTGATAGTAAATGTTCAGTTGTCTCTTTGTGTTTCTCATGTTTCTATAAAGGGTAAACTATAATCAATTTATAAAAGAAATGAAGATTTATTTTCATTAAGTTGACATCGACTATCGAGAAAGTGATTCAAACTTTATGTTTTTAGTTACAGAAAGTCATACATGGTTTTAATACATTGAATATTCTAGGATAAAATTGAGGGGAAAATTTATATAATAATTTTTTTTGATAATGTAAGTAAAGAAATAATTTTTGTATAAAAATATAATTACGTATTTTATAATTAAGAAAATTATTTATTCAAATATGACGCGGTATTAGGGATAACAAAATAGAGGAAAGCATTTATGAGGCATTTTTGAACACTTACTGCATAGTAAATTGTCACGTGACTTGCTAAACAAGGATCGTCTTTTGCTCCCATTGGTGCAGAACCTTTTTGTGGGATCAATTTGAAGACCGCAAAAACCAATGTTCTTAGATGGGAAAGACGGAAGATGTATGAAGCTTGGCTCAACACTCCTGGTCAAACCCACGCTAAAAGTATGATCTGCGGATCATCAGCGAGGATTGCCTCTGAAATTCTAAGATTCTCTAGGCAGAAGATACGTTTAATCGTAGGCTTCATAACTGGGCACTAATATTTCAGAAAACACCTCCATAAAATGGGACTGTTTCAGCAAGACTGCAGAAAATGTCATACGCAAGAGGAAACGGCAAAGCATATCATTTACGAATGCGAGGCTCTTGCCCTCCCTAGATTAACTTCTTTAGGCATCATCCATACTAGAGAGTTACACCTAGACTCCATTAAAGGGTTATCGGACTTTATTAATAAAGTGGGTGACCCGAGCAACTGGAACTAGGAAACATTGGGTTTGGAGTTAATAGTACAAAATGCTGGTAAAAGCAGAGGTGCCCAATGACATACAAATCAAACTCTAAGAAGAAGAAGAAATTATCACGTGACGAAATTTCATTGATAGTAATTGATTTATGTGTCGTATTAGGGAAACATGAAATACTGCAAAACGCATAGATTGTCATTCACGCAATAAATATAAATACAACTTACACGACTCACCATTTCCTAGCGGTAAGATAGTGTTTTAAGAAAGAGGTCCCGGGCTTGATTCCAGTCACTAATGAAGAGCGAGAGATATTTATTGTATTTTTGCTTTCAAAATGCGCATCTGTCTAAGAGACTTTTTGCGAGTTTTGCGGGTTTCCTTCCTTGCGACTCATAAATACGGCTTTTTATCTATGAAAAAACCTCCCGCCTAGAAATTAAGGTGGTGGGTTTTAAGCTATTTACAACGTGATGTCAAACATGTTTCTACCCGTGTCAGCGTGACCCAGTGGTAGGAAGCCACTCTTCAGAGAAAAAAGTCCCAGGTTTGATTCCAGCAACTTTTGGAGAATGGGAGATGGAGACTCAGTTTCTGCCTTGTGCATGCACGCGTATATTGGGGTGAGAGCTTGGGTGTTTTCCTGGTTTCCTCCCTTGCGATACTTAAATACGGCTCACTGTCTGTAAAGATTCCTTCTGGAAAGTATCTTAGGTGATGAATACCAAAATGCTTTACATAGCCTTAGGCGGTAAGGCTGTACACTTCGTGCTATCAAAACAGCTTTCAACCGTTATTCAATTGTGAAACATAGAATCTTCTATTCCGAAGTGCATGGGAGATATAACGAAACTGATGGATAGTATGCTTATTCGTATACAGACATGTATCCGGCATCAAACCTAAAATAAATGATGTTGTACCAATTGAATGGGTCCATAATGATTTTCCAAAAAAATCCTGGTGATATTTCTTTTAGAGCGTATCCGTTCTTTAATATTACTCTAATTAATAACTTTCATAAAACTTTTTGCCAATCAACTTGTCTAGTGGTCTGCGTGCCTGACTACGGATAAGGAGGTCCTGGGTTCGAATCCCGGTTCGGCATGGATGTACTTTCTCACCCTATCTATCCTGTCTTTGTCCTTTCCTTGTATGAATGAGGTGTGAATGGTTGCCTACCCTATAAACGGGTCCCTATGGCATGTGTGTACTAAGGAAGTCGGACTCCACACCAAAAATATGGTTCAGTTGTAAAAGTGGAGCAGCGCACCCCATGTTGCCAGCCTAGCTGGCACACGACAATGAATGAATGAATGAATGAAAGAATTTTTTAAGCTCTTTAATAGTTTCTTAAAAGATTTACTATTAAATAAGTTAAATAGTTACTTTTATTTAAGATCTTTAATTTTTTGTGAATATGTGTTTTTTTTCTCAATATGGGAATGATTTGAAATAAATAAATTGCATTTTAAAAAAATATATTATATTTTATCCAATACATGTGTACTGGGACATTCTATACATTTTCATAATTATCAATTTATCTTAATGCTGTGATCCTTCAATACCGATATCATTATTTCTATTTGCATCTGAAACAAAGTAAACATGTAACTAGCTGTAATTTTTGTGCAATTTTTGCATAAATAAGCTCATATCATATTCATTATAAATACATTTTAAGATGTAAAAAGATCGACTAATAAAAAAATAGAATATTTTTCTTCTTCTTCAACACGACAGCCCAAGGCTTTCCTCAGAACACTCCTCCATTGTGTTCTCCGGAAGGCGACAGTTCTCCAATTTGTCACTTTCAGCACTTTAAATTCCTCCTCTACACAGTCAGTCCATCTAAGTTTGGGTCGACCCCTAGATCTGTTTGCCTATAATTAAAAATTCTTGATGTCAAAGACGAGGGGTCCATTCGACGGATATGGCCCGCAAATCTCAAGCGACATATTTTAATATAATTGACGATGTCAGCTTCCTTAAAAAGTCTGTAGAGCTCGAAATTGTATCTGTGTCCCCAAATTCCATTCTCATTTACAGCACCAAAAATCTTAGGACTTTTCGTTCAAATATTACAATTTGATTTGACTGAGTCTTTGATAGAGTCCAGGTATCGCATCCATAAGTGAGAATAGGTTTTATGATGCTTTGTATGGCGTGATGGTTTTTGTATATCTTTTGGTCAGATTCGATTTTAAGAAAGTTGCCAGTCCATATAAGCAGCGATTAGCAGCAAGAATTCTTCTCTTTACTACAGAACTTATGTCATTATGAGAATCAACGTTTGAACCTTGATACGTAAAATTGTCAACCAGTTCCACTTTAAGATTTTCAACTTAAAAGGTCCCAGGGCTCACAGATGATTTCACCACCGGCATACTTGATTTTGTCTGCATTAATGTTAAGATGCATTAAATCGAATATGATAACTTCTTCTTAGAGTTGGGTTTGTATGTCACTGGGCACCTCTGCTTTTATCAGCATTTTGTACTGTTAACTCAAAACCCAATGTTTCCTAATTCCAGTTGCTCGGGTCACCCACTTTATTAATAAAGTCCGATAACCCTTTAATGGAGTCTAAGTGTAACTCTCTAGTATGGATGATGCCTAAAGAAGTTCATCTAGGGAGGGCAAGAGCCTCGCATTCGTAAATGATGTGCTTGGCCGTTTCCTCTTGCGTATGACATTTCCTGCAGATAGGGTCTTGCTGAAACAGTCCCATTTTATGGAGGTGTTTTCTGAAAAAGTAGTGCCCAGTTATGAAGCCTACGATTAAACGTATCTTCTGCCTAGAGCATCTTAGAATTTCAGAGGCAATCCTCGCCGATGATCCACAGACCATATTTTTATCGTGGGTTTGACCAGGAGTGTTGAGCCAAGCTTCATACATCTTCCGTTTTTCCCATCTAAGAACATTGGTTTTTGCGGTCTTCAAATTGAAACCACAAAAAGCTTCTGCACCAATGGGAGCAAAAGACCAATATGATAACTTAATAATATTAGATTTTATATATAACAATAAAAAAGTAATATATTATTATTCTCAATTGCTTATTCTTCTTCTTTTGGTCTTTACATATTTTAAAGGAAACTTATTTTACATAAGAAATATAGAATGTGTAGTACTTCAATAATTGCTTTTTAATATGTATAATAAGATTATTCTTATTACGATAGGGTTTTTTTTTTTTCTTTTTTTGCTATTGTTCTACATTTTCTGGAAAGTTTTTTATAATCAGCAGTATTTTTAAAAAATTAAATGTTTACTGCGATATTGTTACGTAAAACACATAGAAGAACTTAATTAATATTTGATTGATTTTATTGGTAAATTCAATTTCTGAATTGTATGTGTTATTTATTAAATCATTGCTTGTTTTTCTATTAATGATTTATAGGTGAGAAAAATATCTTACACATTCGCTGAAGGCGAAATTTTTTAAATATAAACAGTTACATTCTACAATAAAAATGCAATATCTTTTTTTTTAATAGGTAAAGAATTTTAACTATTACATAAAATAAAATTTAAATATAAAATGTCGCCTTCAAAATTTCTTATGAAACATTTTGAAAGTTATGAATTATATTACCATTGAAAGCAAAATATTTGCTTACAGTTTTATAAACCTTTATTAACAATAGATAAATTAATTAAAAAGTTCACTTAATGAACAAACAAAAACAGTCATCAGAAATATGACTGAATTATTGGGGATAGAAAACAGTACCTAATACTCTATTTTCTGCTAGATTGAATTATAGCTTTACTTATCTCTCTCTCTCTCTCTGCATGCATACATACAGCTTACTTTTGCTGTGACATAAAAGCACCTAATATATATTTTCTGTTAGATATATATTATAATTAATAGTTTTACATATCTTAGTGCCGACCAACTTGTCTAGTGGTCAGCGTGCCTGACTGCGGATAAGGAGGTCCTGCGTTCGAATCCCAGTTGGGGCATGGGTGCACTTTCTCTCTCTATCTATCCTGTCTTTGTCCTTTCCTTGTATGAATGAGGTATGAATGGTTGCCTACCCTATAAACGGGTCCCTATGGCAGGTGTGTAGAGCAAAGTCGTACTTTCCCCTTCATGGTGCTCTGATTAAAACGAAAGACGCTCCCAATGGACTTAAATTCGCATAGCCAAGGCATAGTGAGCTTGTCATGTCCAAGTGTCATTAGTAACAACAACATATCTTAGTAGATATATTTCTAGCGAACATTTTACTATTTGTATCTATCTGAAGTAACTCATGGAAATTTTGTTTAAGATTTAAAATGTAATCCAAACGATATATATTAGACCACTATGTTTTATAATTTTTAACTGACAATTAGGTCAACACTTGAGAACTACTATTTTTCATAGGACATAAAAGTGTCAAACTACAGCAGATAAACTAGACTTTATTTGACTTGAATAGGTCAATGATATAGTCAGTAGATAGATAAATAAAAGTTATGTGAATTTTATAAATATTTTCTCGTCAGTCTCAGAAAACGTCTCTTTTATTTTAGTTGAAAATTTTTTATTACTTTTATGGTAAATTACGGTATTTTACGTAAATAGTTTTATACACGCAACCACGCGGAACTAATAAATAATCATAATGAGAATTATGTATTTTTATTTTAAAACCCATGCATGCATCATTAGTTTTATTTCTTATAATAGCTGTATCATCGTGTGTCATCTTCAAATGGAAAAGGATAGCTTCTCATATTATAATACTAATCCATATAACATACGAATCACTCTCACTAAAATCCTTTCATTTAGTAAGTTAACCTAAATCCAGTTAAAAGGAATGCTTATAATCTGAGTGTGATAATATAAAGCTTTGGCGACAATTTGGGAAAAAAGTCTTAACGAGAAACATAAATGTACATAACTTTCTCATGTATTTCTCACCGTAATTTATGTTTTAATTTCTGTAACCTATTTTGGCGCAAATTCTATTGATGATTTAAAGAAAAACATCTCAATTATAAAATCGCTTGAGAAAAATAAATGTTTTAAATCAGGCTAAAAACGTGATTATGGACTTGTTCAAGGGTTGCAATTATTGCAGATTAATTGCGTGCAGAAAAGTTCTGAAAAACTTAAGAAAATTAAATTAATTATGACCTTCTGCATGTAATCGAGTTACTTATTCGTATCGTTTCGTGTTAGACTACCAAAAAATATCACGAATCCATTGTTTATTGGAGAATGCTAATCATTTAATTGATTTTTTATAAATCTTTCTCAACAAACGTGATGAATTGAAACAAATCAAAAATGAAAATCGATCTTCCAGTGTATAAATAGAAAACTAAATTATTATGTTGACAAGGTCACTCCTGAAGAGATTAATTTTCTTGAATAATTTACTTTATTATAACGCCTAAATTTAAATCATTTGTCAAGTACATTTATGTTAAAATATAACTTCGTATTTATGTTGCTTTTAGCGCAAATTATTGCTCTGTATCGCACTGTTGTATTTACTTATTTTTGTTGACACACATTTTATCTCAACTAAACAGCACAATGCATCACTTTATTATGCTATATCTTTTTAAGAATAAAAACCGACATATTTGTGGTGATAGGATAAAACATATATATGTCAAAAGTTTGCGAATTAGTGCTAAATCAAATAACATAATGAAATCAAGTAATTTTTTGTAATAGCTCTTATACTTTAACCCCTTAACTGTGACATATATTTCAGAAAAATGGACCAAAAATGGAAAATTTTTTTGACTGTTTAATTTTATTCTTTAAATTATTATAAGAGTTAGAAAATGCTTTTTTATTACAAAAATAAAGTTTTAAATACAATAACTACTATATTTATAATTTTTACATACACATAAAACGTTGATAACACATACATGTTTTTCATATTGAGCAAATTAAACAAAATTTTGAAGCTAAATATAACTAGTATAATATAAAAACAACAATATGATTTTCGATACATAAATTTTACAAATCTTTTACAGTATGGTATATCCCAAAACAAGGTACTGTTCAAAAGCCTATATATTGCACTGTTTACAATAAACTCTTGTCTCATGCCTTATTCTCTTCCCTTGTTCATCGGTTTTACGACAGCATATAAAACACTGCCTGGTTGGAGTAGATTTTTTCCCCATTGATGGGATGTGTTCTGGAAAGTGTCGACCTGTGAGGCGCAGTAAGCTTACACTAGGACGCCCTGGTCCTGGTAGTTGAACATTTGGTTTATTTAGTTCAACAATTGATTTTCTGAAGTTCATATTTTTCGCACCTCCTGCTGAAGTATGCAAAATAAAGGAGTTATTTATAGAACGCCTGGTGTAGGAGATGGAAAAATATTTTCTAGTAATATTTTTACCTCCTTTTCTAGCAACCGGGAAGTCTGTAAGATGTTGATCGACTTTAACATCACCTCCCATAGTGTTGTTGTAGTCATGGACTACCTTCAGAACCAAAGTTGGAATTGGTAAAAAACTAGGACCACTTGTGTCATTTATTAGGAAAATAGGGAATTAAGTATCCTAAAGTAGAAACGAACTCAGCGCGGACTTCATAAAATAGAAACGTTAATTTTTCTTCTGCCCGAACTGAGTTCGGGCATCACAAATACTGCACGCAGTAATTGCTCGAACTGAATTCGGGCGACACTGGCAAGGGGTTAAGATAAGCAAATGATACAAAATATGAGCATTGATGCTTCTTTTGGCCCAAAAACATTTTAAAAACAGCATCTGGACACTTCAACAAGGTTCTATTCCTTCTCAAAGAGCAAAAGCAATGTAAGACTGGTGTCAAGCAAATCTTCCAGATTTCATATCTGTGGGAATGTGGCCCCCCTATTCACCTGACTTTAGCCCTATGGACTATAGTGTTTGGTCTATTCTGCTATCAAGAGTATGCTCTAAGCCACATCGAAGTTTGGGAATGCCTAAAGGGTATTCTTAAGAAGGAATGGGCTAAACTAACGCCTGATGAACTGCGGCCCATTGCAGAAAATTTTTCGCGACGTTTAAGGCTCTGTATCGATGCCCAAGGGAGCCATTTCGAAAATACTTAAATATGTTGTATCTAAGTAACAAATGACTTGAATAAAGTTAGATTTTTGAAAATAAATTCCAAGTTTTTAGTTTAATGCAATATTTTTTTTGTCAACAGAATAAAGTTGTCACTCACCCTGTATTTTCGAGATTTAAAGTGAATTAGTGAAACTTATTTATATTCAGTCAATCGAAATGAATTAATATTTAGAAATATGTACTCTAATCGTTTCCATCAAATGAAAGAAGTGAAAAATGAACGATGAATTAAAGGAAATTGGCCCATTCCTCTTTGTTGCGTGCCTAATTGACAGGTGAAAACCCACTTCTCGAATTATTGCCCTCTGTAATTCCAGCCTTTTGTGAATAATTTTTGTGACCGATTACCTCATTGAGAGTGTCCTTTTGAGATGGCCACTGGTGCGAGACGCTATTCACTATTACTGAACCGGTAAAAAGAACAGCCAAGTTGAAGGACAGAGTCGTCAAACTTGGAAGCTTACATCATAATAGATACTTAGAAGAACAACAAACTCATTAGGGAAAAAATCCGCCTCATCCATTTTAAAAATAAGTATATTTGAGTGTATGATATATACTAAGTATATTTATGATTTTTTTTTTATGTGTGCTACTATACACTTTCTTAAAAGACAAGAAAAATAAGGATTTGCAACCAAATTGTAGGAGAAGAAATAACAGAGAGTTCTAATGATTCCAGTACTATCATTTGTATACAAATTTTGATCCGTCCCGAAGTCTTATCTTCTGCTATTTTTCTTAGAATATATATTTGAAAAATCATTGTTTTTAACAGTTGGGCACATTAAACAAATTAGATTGTGGAAAAATATAGACTAAGTCTATAATAAATTATCTTGCACTATATAAAATGACTTCATGAGGATTCAGATATTTCAGTCCTTATAGATTATTTCAAAATTACTGGTTATTTATTTAGTTATGCTTTTCTCAAAAATCTCTCTCATTTTATAGATTTTTTTGACATTGTTCTAATTTAAAAAAAATTTTTTTTCTTTAATCTGGGTTAAAGTTTTTTTAAATGTAGGTTTTACTTTTGACAATCATTAGAGCTTCAGTTCATACTAGAGTTGCAGAGATTATACTTGATGTCAATCTTAATTTAAGAATCCACTCAGAATGTTTTTTTTAAGTGGAAGAATTAAATTAATATTTACATTTATGTTTTCAAATTAGAACTCACTATTAAGAAATGGGAAATAAATGCTGCGTAACATTGGAGGTTATTTTTATTTGAAATAACCTACAAAGTAGCAACTCGATTTCATAGTCTTTGACGCTATTTTATGATAGTGAATTACATCATTCACATATAATATTTTACATGCATAAGAATCGTTTGTGCTCACGAAAAATAATCACAAATTGATCTGAGTGGAAATCTGAATGGCTGGCATTCGAACCTTCAGTTCAACAGTTCGTGGGTTCAATCCTCAACTCATTTTTCCATTGTTGCTTATGTCTTTATGAATACAGTGTAAACTTACACAACAGGCATGTATGTTCCAGGAAATATACTTTAACCATCAGGTTCAATTCAGAATTCATTCTCATGCGCAAAAAATAATCTTAGCAAAGGTGTGTAAAAAATGAAAAACAAGTCAAATAATAAATTTTACCGTCATTTTTTTTGTGTTGTTGTTGTTACTAATGACACTTGGACAAGCCAAGCTCGATATGTCTTGGCTATGCGAATTTAAGTCAATTGGGAGCGTCTTTCGTTTTAATCAGAGCACCATGAAGATGAAAGTACGACTTTGCTCTACACACATGCTATAGGTACCCATTTATAGGGTCGGAAACCATTCACACGTCATTCATACAAGGAAGGGACAAAGACAGGATAGAAAGAGAGAGAAAGTACATCCATGCCCGAACCGGGATTCGAATCCAGGACCTCCTTATCCGCAGTTAGGCACACTGACCACTAGACAAGATGGGCGGCATCATTTTTCTTTTACACCAGTGATATTAAACCTGATATCTACAACTCACTAGAATATGATTGCTACCCTGTCTAGTGATCACGTACCTGACTGCGGATAGTGAGATCCTGGGTTCGAGCCCTGGTACGCGCATGAATGTGCTTTCTTTCTCTCTCCTGTTTTTATCCTTTCCTTGTAGGAATGGGTTGTGAATGTTTGACTACCCTTTAAACGGGTGCCTATGGCATGTGTGTGCACTAAGGAAGTCTGACTCCACACTAAAATTACGGTTCAGTTTGAAAAGTGGAGCAGCGCCACCTCATCTTGCCAGCTTAGCTCTCTGAGACAAGATAACCACAACTAGAATATGATTTCATATTCCATGGCTAATTATTATAATGGTTGAGACTAGCTACAATCATGAACCTGTTATGTTGTTGTTGTCGTCGTGTGCCATCCAGGCTGACAATATGGGTTGCGCTGTTCCACTTTTCCAGCTGAACCGTAATTTTAGTTTGGAGTCGGACTTCCTTAGTGCACACACATGCCATAGGCACCCGTTTAAAGGGTAGGCAAACATTCACAACACTTTCCTACAAGGAAAGGATAAAAACAGGAGAGAGAGAGAAAGTACATTCATGCGCGTACCAGGGCTCGAACCCAGGATCTCACTATCCGCAGTCAGGTACGCTGATCACTAGACAGGGTAGGTAGCAATCATATTCTAGTGAGTTGTAGATATCAGGTATAATATCACTGGTGTAAAAGAAAAATGATGCCGCCCATCTTGTCTAGTGGTCAGTGTGCCTGATTGCAGATAAGGAGGTCCGGGGTTGAATCCCGGTTCGGGCATGGATGTACTTTCTCTCTTTCTATCCTGTCTTTGTCCCTTCCTTGTATGAATGGGTTGTGAATGGTTGCCTACCTTATAAAACGGGTACCTATGGCATGTGTGTGTGTGTTGAGGAAGTCGGATTCTCTCCACACCACAATATAGTTCAGTTGGAAAAGTGGAGCAGAGCACCCCATAATGCCAGCCTAGATGGCACACGACGACACCAACAAGCAATTAGTATCACTCATTGCATAATTTTGTTATTGCATTTGCATATATCCCTGTACCTAGCCAATTTGCTTAAGTTGTTATATCTTTTTTTTTTAAAAAAAATACTTATTTTACAAGAATAAATTATTGGTACCCCTACAACAATTTAGCCGCCCAACTTGTCTAGTGGTCAGCGTGCTTGACTGCAGATAAGAAGGTCCTGGGTTTAAATCCCGGTTCGGGCATCGATGTACTTTCTCTCTCTATCTGTCCTGTCTTTGTCCTTTCCTTGTATGAATGTGGAGTGAGTGGTTGCCTACCCTATAAACGGGTACCTATGGCATGTGTGTAGAGCAAAGTCGTACTTTCTTCACCTTCATGGTGTTCTGATTAAAACGAAAGACGCTCCCAATTGACTTAAATTCGTATAGCCAAGGCATAGCGAGCTTGGATTGTCCAAGTGACATTAGTAACAGCAACATTTTAACATGTTTAAAAAAATAGCATTTATAAATAACTTTTTCGTATATTAGTTGTATTCTTTATATCATTTTATTGTCAATGAATAATATTATTAACTCTATATTTTTTTATTTAATTTGTGCTTACAATATCTTCTTGAATTAACTGTTGCGTTTTATTCGTTTTCTTTCTTATTATATTTATGTAAGAATAAATTTGAAAATCTGTTAAGATTTTATGAAATAATAGCTAGGATCTTTTCCACTTTTCTGAACATATTTATACATTTGCCAAAATAAATAATAAGTCTTTATATTTTTTTGTAAATCAGCTGTTCACAAATGTATTTATTTTGCTATAAATAAGAACGTATTATTGAAGACTAAAATATTCATTTTAAGTAAATATTTCGTAATCAAATGAATTTACGTTTTTTTAAAATCTAATTTGCATTTTATAAATAAATAATTTATCAAAATAAATAATAAGTCATTATACTTTTTAAAAATCAACTGTTCAAATGATAAGTTTTTATTTTATTATATATAAGAACATAATATTAAAGACTGAAATATTAATTTTAAGTAAATATTTCGTAATCATATGAATTTGCATTTTTTAAATTTTAATTTGCATTTTATAAATAAATGGATATTATTAACAATTTTATGTGCTTTTATTATTTGATTAAGATTTAAATCTAATATTAATGGTGAAAAAATCTCACTTTTTCTCTAACTCCATTTCCATTTTCTTAATTTTTCTTACTTTTTTATATTTATTCATACCTAATTTACATGATTAAAATCAAGAACAATACTATTTTCATCACCTACTAAACGCAGTTCAGTTCAACATCCAATCCACCTCCAGTGGGTCCCCTCGCATGTTGGCCAACCTTCATTTTATTTTGCATGTAACTGAATTTCTGAAGTTTTATGCGTTTATTAAACTCAGCTAAATACATTGCAATATAGGATTGATAACATCTACTCAAATAACACGTTCCAGTGACACGTCTAAATTCTCAACGGATGAAATGCTTAACGCAGAGTTGAAACCCCAGCAACATTCGCCCTCTTTCATTATCATAACAATGCGATAACAATCTGCTGTTATTAAGGCAGATAGAAAAACAGGGTCATATCCTTATAACTTTCCGAGGACCTATTTAGTGGGATGTCTATTTTTGTTAGATTCACTTTACGTGCTTTTATATGTTATTATAATTATTGCTTATGCTCTATCTGAATAATATTCTATTGATTAATATGGTTATGTGTCTCCTTTGTGAAGTTTTAATGCATGACCATATTATTAAAAATATTGTATTCATTATTAAAAAAAATTATTTTTGTACGCTGTGAAGACCGTTAAATCATATTCGAATCCATCAAATGTTTTCTTGAAAGATATGTTTGCTTAGACATTTCTTCTTTAAAAAATATATCTTCATAGAAAAGATTTTATGGATTCGAATTTGATTTAAAGGCTCTCATAGCGTAAAAAGTATTAGTTTTTTTACACTATGCTCTAAATTCTTTATTTTTATTTTGAATATAATTTTTTTTCAAAGGGAAGAAAAAGTTAGGACACAGTAAAACTCTCAGTTATTTTAATTGCAGCGTTTAAATGATTTATTAAAGATTTAGAAAAAAACTTTTTCCTTCATAGATAAAATTATAAAATCGCTTAAGTGTGATTAAATAATTAAATAGTGTGATAGCTTAAGTGTGTGTGTGTGATTAAATATTAACAAAGACAAGAACACAAAGAAACATATATATATATATATATATATATATATATATATTATATATATATATATATATATATATATATATATATATATATATATATATATATATATATATGTGTGTGTGTGTGTGTGTGTGTGTGTGTGTGTGTGTGTGTGTGTATATTTATATATATATATATGTGTGTATATATATGTATATATATATACATATATATATATAGTCAAGTCCAAAAATAGTGTAGGATCTTTAAGAATGTCACTTTGGGCAAAATCCAAGCAGTTTAGAATATGGGCAGGGGTGGCCTGCACGGCTCCGCACCAGTGGCAATCCGGGTAGTTCTTCTGTCCCTGATGAAAAACGAGAGCTTTAATATGTCCACTAATGAAGCGAGAAAGAACTGTCTGTTGCTTTCTGGTACCCTTGGTTCGAAGTGCTCCACCATATATATATATATATATATATATATATATATATATATATATATATATATATATATATATATATATATATATATATATATATATATGTGTGTGTGTGTGTGTGTGTGTGTGTGTGTGTGTGTGTGTGTGTGTGTGTGTGTGTGTGTGTGTGTGTGTGTGTGTGTGTTCTTTTGATTTAATTATTTTAAGGTTATTATATTAACTGGATTTAATTTTTATAAAATAATATATTTTAATATTTGTAATAAAAGATATCTTATTGTCATATTTATATAGTATAATATTGTGTTATAATAAAGTATAATATAAAATAATATATTGTAACCGAATTCAAAACAACAAAAATTTTCACATCATGCATTTAAATGCAATTATTATATTGACGTGTGTTGTTGTTGTAACTCATTCCCTTGGCGCAGAAAACTTACGCCAAGTCCAACAGAACCCGTTGTATGAGAGCGTTGGACTATGACAAAGGTAATATGCAGCTTCTCTTGAGCAAGTACCACAAGGGACTGAAGACTGAGTAAACTTTAAGTAGATCTGTCGTGAATTTAGAAGCAGAGACCAAGCAGAAGAACCCCAAACTTAATCTGCCACCCCCAAAGGTATTATTTCACATAGAGGACATACATTCTACAGTCGCCATGAATAGAAGAGGATCTTCTGTTGAATCAAAATTCAAACTCATTTACCAACCAGCCTACCGCAGTCTCTGATGTAAATGCACTTCAATTTATTACGGCTTTTTTTTAAACCCGTAAAAACCTGTTGCTTATGACACTTGGACAAGCCAAGCTCGCTATGCCTTTGGCAGAGCGATTTAAGTCAATAGAGAGCGTCTTTCGTTTGGATCAGAGCATCACGAAGATGAAAGTACGACTTTGTTCTGTTTAAGGTGCCTCGTCACTTTGAACCACGGTCAGGTGACGAGGCCGCACCTGAGCTGGCACCCTCCTCTCCACATCCACGCCACACCAGCGGAATGACTTTGGAAGTCACACATTAACGTGGACACGTCCCCAACCCACGGAGTTCCAGCAACCCAGTGAAGGAGAGTACACCGTGGTCACCTTCCCAACCACTGCCTGGGGCAAATGATGCTTCTCTTTGCTGGGCTTACGGGAAGCGGCGTGAAGCTACTGAGCCACTGGAGCTCCCATAAAAATCTTTCACAATATTGAGCAAAGAAATTATTTCTATACATAATTATTCAGATATATTTTCTCTAAAAAATAGCATGATCAGTTCTTATTCATAACATTTAAAAAATTTCCTTTATCTTTGAAATGTTTTCTACCCTGCATCGTCAACTGAACTTCTAAAGTACGAATTACTGTAAATCTGGAAGGAAGTGTTGTGGATCTATTAATATTTCAACGAAACAATTCATGGAAAACAAAACGTTATCACCGAAGTTCGAGGTAGAGTTTTATGAGGCTCTTGACCGTTTTCAGCTGCAGAGAAATGGGGAAACATTAGGGTCAGCATGGTAATTAAATGTAAAGGATAGAAACTCTCAGCGTTAAGAACTCAGAACGATCTATATGGCTAACAGCCACTAATAACTCGCTGTAACCGTAATGTGAAGAGCGAAAGTAAATCTATTGTTTCTAAAAACTGTCCTGCCCCTGAGGTGCGGTCTAGATTCCTATCGCCAACTTCTTTTATCGGTTGCTGAAGGAAGCGAAAGTGGCCTTAAATTAAATAACTCTTGCTCATTGTCTCTGGGAAACCTGTTGATCGACTTTTGTAAAAATTCCGTTATCTGATGCTGTTTCTAAAATGGAATTTGGATCAGTTAGTTAAAAATAATGATGCATTAAATTAACGAGGAATGCTTTCGTTTTTTTTTTATTATTATTATTTTGTGAACATATTCGAAGCATCGATAAAATTACAGTTACTATTTACGTACTTAAATGTAAGAATTATTGATTCAATAAGTTGAGTATGGATGAGTTGAGATGATCAACTGTGATGGGTTAAAAGAAAAAAATCAATGTCAATTATGTTAGCTATTTTTATTATCTTGAAAGATCAAGGATATGCTATTTAATAATATTTTAAACATTAGTGGTATCTCAATTTTAATGCGCGCGCGTACATACAGAGAGACACAGAGGTTTTGTCATTAAAAGTATTTAAAATAAAATATATATATGTATATATATATATATATATATATATATATATATATATATATATATATATATATATATATATATATATATATATATATATATTAAGCTTGGTGAATAAGTTCGTAACGTTTTTACCGAAAACATTTATTTAAACAAAAAACAATAATTATATCAATAAGTTAATTAACTACATATTCGCCGTTGCTGTTTACAATCTCTTCCCACCTCTCGACCCATTTGTTGATGCCGTTCCACCAAAAATTGTCTGGTCTGGTGTCAAAGAAGTTGTTGAGCCAATTTTTAAGGACCTTTTGGTGCACCGGGAAATGCTCGAAAAGAATGCCACAGTCAACAAGGAGCTCTACACTACCCAGCTGCACAGCGTGAATGAGGCTATTCGACTGAAAAGACCTGATCGCGCGCGACATGGTCAAACCATACTCCTTCACGACAACACCAGGCCCCATGTCGTCACAAGTCGTCAAAACCGCACTCCAAGAGATCGAATGGGAGGTCCTTCAGCATCCGCCGTATTCTCCGGAACTAGCACCGACCGATTACCATCTTTTCTGCTCCTTGTCAAACCATATGAAGGGCGTTACCTTCAATAACAAAGAGGTCCTTAAAAATGGCTCAACAACTCCTTTGACAGCAAACCAGGCGATTTTTGGCGGAACGGCATCAGCAAATGGGTCGAAAGGTGGGAAGAGATTGTAAACAGCAACGGCGAATAAATAATTGATTGACTTATTGATATAATTATTGTTTTTTGTTTAAATAAATATCTTTGGTAAAAACGCTACGAACTTATTCCCCAAACTTTATATATATATATATATATATTGACTGATAAATAAGGCAGTGCATTTTTTATATGAATAAAGGTATGAAATTAACAATCAACGAAAATATTGCAGAAGGATAACAAAAATATTGCTGATTTTAAACTGACATAAAATAACCATCAAAACTATAGCGTAATGATAATCATATTGTTTGTGTCGACTTTGAGCAGAGCTCGTTAGTAGCCTAAAATCAATGCCATTGACAATCAAATTTTGAACTATAGAACAAATTTTATTGAGCTTCAAAATTTGTTCTTTGTATTAAAATTTCGTTATAATTGTATTTTTAATTATAAATATTAATATATAAATTTTATACACAAGAGAGAGAAGGGGGCTTTTGGAAAAAAAATTCTTCTGAAATTTTCGCATCATTAGATTTTGCTGTTATTTTGTATTGTACAATCAATAAAAGAAGTATGATTTATCTTAGATTTATGAACCAAAAACTTATTGCATTGATTTACAGTAAACTGTAGACTTCCTCTAATTCATACACGATGGAACCATATTTAATACAGATCAAAAAATCTGAATTATAATCAGAATCAGTTTTAAAAAGGTTATGGAAGTTTTTTAGGGCAGGTAAAACTATTAAAATCAAGTTTCTTTCACCAGAAAAACAATTCTATGGGTTTCAGTACTGCATCAGAGGCATGATTTTTTTAAATTAATTCAAGATTTAAACAAATACACCTCAAAATTATTGCAAATAAAAGATCGTGTTGATTCAATTTTTTTTAAGTTAATTCGGTTGAGAGACTACAGCTATTTTTTTTCCAATCTTCATTTCCATGGAATGTTTGTGATAATTTTGAAATTCTAGGGGACCCAAATGTCCGAGTAGCAGTATGTGTTCATAATGCTGTCATTAACGAACATTAAGTAGAAATAAAAAATGCTTATCATTTAAATCTTTATATCAGAAAACAAAATGCAATTATATGAGTTTAGTTTCATTTTTAAGTATACTGTTGTTACTTATGACAATTGGACAAGCCAAGAGTCTTAAGTAGCAACCGTTGGCTGCGCGAATTTAAGTCAGTAGGGTGCGTCTTTCGTTTAACCAGAACACCATGAAGATGCCATGAGATATAACTTATTGAACTTTAAACTCATACTTTTTATTCCATTACAACTTACCATTTCAAATGATCCAAATTATTTAAAGCTACATTTTCTAAATTAACGCATTATTAATATCATACCTTCTAAATTTTCAATTCAAACGACCCTGACAGTTTAAATTATTTTAACATAATCAACTAATTATTTTTCAACATTTCTTTAAACTTGCTCATGGAATAGCCCGTTTGATGATATTAGCATCCGATTGATCCATTGTAGTTTGTTGTTGTTGCACCAGCATGCTTCCCCCTACACTGAGTTAGGCAAACACCCCCTAGAGGGTGTTGGTTGCTCTCTGCCAGTCAGATAGAAGCAGCCGGGTGGAGTTTTCGTGATTTTGAAGTAAGGACCAAACAGAAGACGCCCAACACATGGCTTGAGGAACTAGTTCGATATACCCCCCTCATCGGTGAAATTTGCGACTGTTTTTCGTCTCCAACCAATTCTAACGCTGTTGCAACTTAAAAAAACCATATCTATAACACAAAAATGATGTAAAACTCGTAAAAAAACCAAACCTGGCCACAACAAAAAATTTAAAAAACAACAAAAATCTATATTGGCAACAAAACCAAAGCGAAAACCGGCAACTCTTTGGTCAAAAAAAGGTCGTCAGATTTGGCGAAAAATCACTTTGGGGGGATATATCATACTTATACCTGGCCTGCTACTTACTCACAGAGGTATCATTTCACTTGGAGGACATTGCGATTTCGCTCAATTTTAACGTGTCCCAGCCGCCATTAGTGAAAACGACGGATCTTCGGTTAAGCTGGAATTCGAACTACCTTCCTATAATGAGATCGACGCCCTAAACAACCAGGCCACCCCCCTATTGCAGTTTGTGACTTCTTTTCCAAAATCTACTCAGAATGCTTATTTCTGTTCTTCTCCTTTGCAGCTGAGCAGCACCACTCAGGCCTCTGGAAGCAGCGACAGTTCCGAGGCCAAACAGAACTTCATAGCAGTGACGCAGCTGGAAGATGAGCAAGCGATCCGTTCTGTCGAGTTCCATCCATCCGGAAAGTTCTATGCCGTGGGATCGAACACGAAAGCCCTCAGAATATGCGCATACCCCAACTGTAAGGATCTCAGGTAAAGAACAGTTTTTCAGTATTTTGCACACATTCTTCAGATTTTAACCCTTGACAGTGTAGTTGACATTTGAACGTTTTCTGTGTAGGCTATTTGTGAAGAAGAATGTAACTTATGTTAATTGCTTTTTATTACTCAATCTGTTTTTTTTAAAGCAAGAAGTGCTTGATATTGTTGTTGTCGTGTCCCAGCTAGGCTGGCAATATGGGGTGCACTGCTCCACTTTTCCAACTGAACCATTTTAGGTGTGGAGTCCGACTTCCTCAGTACACACATGCCATAGAGGCCCGTTTATAGGGTAGGCAACCCTTCACACCTCATTCATACAAGGAAAGGACAAAGACAGGATAGATAGAATGAGAAAGTACATCCATACCCGAACCGGGATTCGATGAGGTGTGAATGGTTGCCTACCTTACAAACGGGTACCTATGACATGTGTGTACTGAAGAAGTCGGACTCCACACGAAAATGTGGTTCAGTTGGAAAAGATGAGCAGCGCACCCCATGTTGCCAGCCTAGCTGGCACACGACAACAACAACAACAGAGTGCACTTTCTAAATGGAGTGAGCTGACAAAAAATTGGGATGGTCGACGTCATTTCCCCCCTGACTTATTTGTATTGTTTTTCTTTATTGAAATACCAATCTTGTGTAACCAAGTAGCTGAACATCATTTTACATAAAAGTAAAACGATATTCAACTACTTAGTCACCCATTAGTACTAGCCACTTAGTACTTTGTTGTTGCACGAGCATGCCTCCCTGTGCCTAGTTGTAAGTTAGGATGTACTAGGCAGAAGCAGCCGGGTGGAGTCATCGTGATTTTGAAGCAGCTACCAAGCAGAAGACACCAATACTTGGCCTGCCACCCCAGAGGTATCATTTCACTTGGAGCGCATTGCGACCACGCCCAGTGGCAGATATCAAGTGTAGCATTATTGCCCTATGAAAAAGACCATCCACTCATTCACTGTGCAACTTGTGATTGCGAAAATCCGATTGGCAGAATAATCCATCTTGTTTGATTTCCCTTGACCAATCATGATGGTCCAGAGTTTAAACTCCTAATTTATATTTTAACTGCCATATCATTTCAGATTAATAAATCTCCCAAAGATGAAACATTAAGATGTATGGCCATCAGCATAGATACGCTGCTGGGACAGCAAACCCTCTCGTTCTTGATCTAATGAAAAGAATTGATCTAAAGCATAGGTTCCCAAAGTGGTCCAGGTGAACCCCCAGGGGTCCATAGGAGACCCCACGGGTGTCCACGTAGACGTGAAAAGAAAACAGGGGTTCACAAGTTGTAAGTGGGGGTCCACGAAAAATTTTCTGGTATTCATAATAAAGCACAAAAATTTTGGCTTGGATTTACCTATCAACATACGCAGGTAGCATCATTCACTAGGTATAGGTCCTCAAAAGTATTCGAGACTCAATTCAAACACAGAATTGAATAGAACGATAGATAATAGTACAAGTGCACACCACATGTCGAGACTTGCAAAGTGCTGCCCGTGCGCCCGCTCGTCCGAGATGCTTGTTTAGACCTGCAAAGGGATGAAATGCGACTTGCACTGTGTTTGTAATCTACATTAGTATAAATACGAATGCCAAGAACAAAACGTTACTCATTTGTTTCTGGGATTTTGAACATAAAAGTGTGACTGTGAGTGAATCGATGTCAGTGTTTGCAGTGCCAGAAAAAATAATTATCAGCCTATTTGTTATACATATTTTTATTGTATATTGTAATTTACGAATATCATTCATATTATATTTGTTTTACTACTTGAGTGTAGTAGGTAGTAATGAAGTAAAAATTATATAAATACTAGATATTATTCTAAACTTCTATAAAAAAGAACAAAAAGCCAGGGAAGATTATACTTTTGGTACCTAGGTACTTTTTTGTTTAAGTAGTTTTTGTTAGTACCTAGGTACTTTTTGTTAGCAGCAGGGGGTCTACCGAAAATAGTAAAACTTTGAAAGTGGTGCACGAGAAAAAAAATGTTTGGGAACCCCTGATCTAAAGATTGCCCTGCTGAGACAATTTATGTAATTAAATATCTGTTAGTCTAACTATCTTTCCTTTGATGTGGTGTGAAAGTTTCAGTAATCTTGTCATCACTGCAATTCAAAATAACGAAGCATTTGAAGATATTATGAAGAAATGGCACTATCTGAGATCTCATCCCATTTATTTATTACATTACATTACATATATTCAGACTTGTATGCTTGATTCTTGAGATCCGCTTGTAAGTCTTCGTCGATAATAGGACAAATAGCACAATGACAGATGTACAACCACAGAAAATAACGAAGAAAACACCCAGGACCATGGTGGGAATCGAATCCACACTCCTACGCTCTCAAGCGATTAGCGGAGTAATGCTTTGACCACTCAGCCACGGAGCGCCCATCATCATCCCATTGCTGTGCATAATTTTTTTTTTAAGCCTTAACAGTTACAGTTACTAAAAAAATTTATTTTATAGAAACTCTGACATAACTCCATAAAAAAAAGACCTATGTTTAATTCGGTACATAAATATTCATTCTTACATTGTTTTAGTGTATTTTCGTATTTTACTGAAATGACTTTTCAGTTTTTTAAATGAGTTTTTAAGAATAAAATTGACTAACATTTTGATTTCAGAAAAATTTAAAAATAACTTATAATTTTATTTCTGTATATTTTTTAAATAAAATATATACTTTCAAATTATTTTCATATTACATTTATATTAATTAAATTTTATATTATAATATTTTTTTATATTATGTCAAATATTGGTTCGATATCATCAACGATCGATGTTGTTATCGTCAAATAATTTTTAACTTTCAAAGCAAAGAATATGAAATTTGTCATCCTCCTTTTGCTGGAATACCTTTTGAAGTGAATGGTAAAAGTTCCAATTTTTTTCCTTTTATTTAGCCATGTTTTCATGAAATGTTCACTGTTTTTTTTTATATTAACTCCCATTATTGCTGCAGTGCAGTCACTCATACATTTAAAGATGTGGCCCAATATTTAATATTTTATATAAGAGTATATATAAAAGTATCGCATTTTCTTCCGCACGATTTTATCGTTGTACTTTAACGATGTCATTATCCTCGTTCTTTGTACATAATTTTTCCACTCAGAAGCGATAGCAAAATAAAAGTCACTTTTCTGAAAGACATTTGCCATAAACTTCTGTCTCTTTATGATATATGGCAGGGATATGACTCTTTCGGTAAAAAAATGCTTTTATACATCAAAAAGTTAAAGCCGAACATCACGCAAGACTGTTATTTTTCTTGCGTGATAGCTTCTCGTATAAAACTCATAAAATAACATCACTTTTTAAGCAGTTTCGTTGAGTAGAATGTCATAGCATTTGAAAAAACATCGATATTTTAGCCTCTAGAATATATGCAATCGTATAATCTATATAAAATAACATTTTTTAGTAGACTGGCTATTAGCAAAATTGAAGTAATTCAATATTAGAATTTTTCGTAGTTGATCTAATTCCGCTGTTAGCTAGCTTTCCTGTCTTCTTTTTCGGATGGAATTGATTGCTGAATACTTAACGCTGTGGTTTTGAATTTCATAGTTCATAAGTTCAAATCCTAACTCAACTGATGTATATTTGGATTGATTCGAAATCCACTTTAAGACTTAGATCGTCGTTGAAAAAGCTCGGATGTACAAAATGTGACATTTTCATCGTCCTGATTGCCCAGTATGGACTCAAGAACATGATACTATACCATGTTCTTCAGTCCATCTCATTGTAGATTCGTTCTATACCGTTGCCTAAACGTAATTCCGAATTTAAATTAATGGTTCTTGTCAATTTCATTCATTCATTCATTGTCGTGTGCCAGCCAGGCTGACAATATAGGGTGCGCTGCTCCACCTTTTTCAACTGAACCCTATTTTGGTGTGGAGACCGACTTCTTCAGTACACACATGCCATAGGGACCATTTTATAGGGTAGGCAACCATTCACACCTCATTCATACAAGGAAAGGACAAAAACAGGATAGATGGAGTGAGAAAGTACATCCATGCCCAAACTGGGATTCGAATCCAGGACCTCCTTATCCGCAGTCAGGCACGCTGACCACTAGACAAGTTGGTCGGCTCTTGTCAATTTAAAACTACAAATTAATCTAAATTATCATTCTGGTTTATTAATCTCAATAGTAATTAGAGCTAAGTTATCACTGTTATAAAAACTGTCAATCAAACATCTCTATTCACAATGGCAAATCATACTAAATTAGCTTCAAATTCTGCTCCTAAAGCTTTGCTACTCTACTTATACTGACTGAAGCACAATGTTTTGCAATTTAGATTTTATCATTTTAAAAATATTTTATGCAGGAATACAAAAATGCATGAAAATAAGGGTGATATTATTCATTATAATTGATAGAGTTGAAATATACATTAGGATAAATAGGACATAAAAAAGATCCTATTAATATCTTTTTTCATATCTGTTACAATACATATGACAAAAAAAATCTGTATTAGATCTTTGTAGATATAAATCTATTTTCAAAAGATTATGATCTATCTTTGATGACAAACTTTCCTCAGTTTATTTTTATATTACTAACATATGAATCTCATTACATTTTTATTTAATTTTACTCTAAAATTATTAAATGAGTTCACAAGATCCCATATAGGTTACATACTCTCCTATATATAAATTACATAAGATATCATTTGTTCATAAATAGGATTTTGACATCAACCTTCGAATTTTTATTAAAATTATGTGACTAAATTATTATCTGAACAAAGGACATTCTGTTTAATTTCCTTGCAGTGGACTAGCATTTTTGATGTGATAGTTAGATTGAATAAAATATAAATCATTGTAGTTATTATGCCATAATATTGTTGTCTCCACTTGCTAAGCAATAGCTATTCTATAAATGTGTATATAAAATACTGGAAAATGCGTACTCGATAGTTTCTCTTTTCACTTTTAGGAGTGTTTATTATTTTTTAATGATTTTAATATGCTAAAAATTTTATTGTATTTAAAATAGTATATGAGTACTCTATTATTAATGTAAGACAATTTTGTTTTTAAATTGAATCAGTTAGGGTTCAATTTTCTTAAATAGAACCATGTAACCCAGATAACTACTCGGTCTTTAGGAGCAAATTAATTGCTATTAAGGAGAGATTAAACACCATTCTCCACTCCACAGACTTTAGCGACATTTGGATTTTTACAGATAGCTGCAACTCAATCCAACATCTACAGGACTGGAGTCATGTAAATGACCTTGTAAGCATCCAAATATTCAATATGCTCAAAATTCTCTTAAATGGCAGGGAGGTCCACCTTCAGTGGATCCCCTCCCACGTCAACATTCCTGGAAATGAAGCTGCGAATACCAAAGAGAGGCTGCTCTGCGACGGCCACCACTGATTATGACCTAGCTTTTGAAGAGATTTTCTCCGTGGCGAAAAATAGAGACCGGCTAGTCTGGCTTTCTCCTCCAGCCCATCCCTGGTACAGTAGGTCAAAACCAGGAGGAGCATCACATTTTGAGGCTGGCAGACAGGACCAAAAGGCTATCACAAGACTTTTCAGTGGGCACCTGAAATGCATATCCTTTGAATCCGGCCGTGAAGTCTTTCCAACGTGTCCCAAGTGCCATCTGCTGCCGGCTTCCCCGCATCATATTCTCGATTGCTTGGGGCTCACTTTAGAGGATGTTCGCAACAGCCCTCTCCTGGTGCTTGACTTTGTTGGGGTGCATGGAATCATGGATTTGATCTAGATGCCGCTGGATCCTGAAGGATTGGACACAACAACAACAGAACCATGTTCTTTAGAATAGAAGATAGCTCACTTAATTTTAGCTATTGCTGATCGACAAGAGATAGGTATTTTTTTTATGCTTTCTGTGAGCTCATTTGTCAGGGTGGTATTTAGAGTTGTTCTTAGCAACATGAGAATATTTGTATGAAAAATCCTTTCAACAGATAATATGTAACTTTATAGATGCAATGGATTTTCTAATGTTTGGTATTTACTATGCACTTCAGATACTGTTAAAGATATCAGCAACAATGTTTCCAAAATCGGAAAAAATGAATTAAAATAGTTAATTTTCATTAGAAATTGCTTTGAGACTATAGAAAAACGTGAGGTCCGATGGCATATAATTATTTTTTCATTACTTCCAGCAATCAAGCAAAGATGATCATTTTAAAAGGTGGAAAAATAAACACACGTTTCTTTCTTGAAGTGTTTAGTTTTTTATTAAGTCAGCTAGAGACTGAAATTCTCTTATAAGTTGTTTTTCATTCCATGCTCCCGTTTTCAGTCCAACTTTAGATAAAAATTTGACAGACAAACTGAATGAGGATTTTTTGTATACATTACCAAAAGTACAATAATCCTGCTTATAACATGGTTTATTAGTTCGGAATTATAGGAAAACACATTGAACCAGCATTCTCGTAAAAAGCGCTATTATGACCTCGTATAACGCATTATATACAAATAATTCACATTTAACTTTTCTCATTAAAGGAATTTAAATTGAATATTAAAGAAAAACTATGTTATGAATGAAATGTGAGCGTTTTATTAAAATCAAATTAAAAACATTTTAAATAAAAATAAACTTATACAAATGTAACTAAAAAACAGTTAATTTCAAGTAAATCAAAAATTCTAAAAACAGTTTTATTACATGTTGATTTGCTGTAGGAGCTATCTGAAATAACGTTACCTCGACATTTTTTTATCAAAATGTTCAAAGGTCACTAATAAAATTTAATTTCATTTTATAAGAACACATTTAACACAATGTGCAAATATACGCAAAATTTATTTTTTTTGGTGAACTTTACAAATCATTATAAATTACGCAATACAGAAATGTGGAGAATCGATGTGTTATGAGGGCGGAAACACGTGTTATAGGTGGGACATGAAATCATGTAATATGACAATGCATTGTCAGAGTACCATGTTAACTGTACCATAAATTACTATATTTTATTTAAAAATAATCAATATAACAAATTTTAAAAATCAGTGTATGATGTTTTACTATATTATCTTAATAATGTATAATGTTACTCACTTAATATTATTATGTTTTAATAATTTAAAAAATATTTTGCGTTTGCAACTAAAATAGTTAAAATGTTTAGAATTTTATAGTACAAAATTGCTAATTCAATTTACTTCAGTACAATGAAATCAAAGTTTTGTATATGAAATGATTATAGTATATCACTTGATAAAGTGCATGAAAGAAAAGAAATTTGTATCTTAATTATCCGAAAATTAATTATTGAAAACATTTTATGTCTTGAAAGGAAGGGCAATATGTAAAAAATGGATTTTAAATTTTTGTTTATTAATTTGACATATAATTACTATATTATATAAAAAAGATAGGCCAGTCATATTCAATGTCTGTTAAATTACATTGTTAATAGCAATTGGGAAAGTGATTTTTTTGTGTTTTCAGAAGAAAATATTATGATTAACTTCGCTTAAATTAATGATTTTTCAATAAATGTATACATTTTATTAAAAAAAAATATTTCATTCTCTTTAGAAAAATACCCAAAATTTAAAGTAAAAAATAAACATTATATGCCTTAAGTTAATAAATAAATTGATAAATTTTTATCAAATCAAATGTACTTATTAAATATAATATTCAAATTTTACTAAAAAAGTAAAACATTTCTAGAAATTTATGAGAATTGTAATTATATCAGAAAGGATTTATATTTGTGCAGTTACATGTAATTAAACTGCACAATGAAAAATCCCATCTAAATTTTCTATTGTGAAATCATTAAATATAAAGGAAAAAATAACTGATAATGTATTTGTTAAAAAAAATTGATCAATGAAATAATTTGTTTAAAACTTACATTTTATTAATTGTGTAAAAAAATGGCGAGTACTTATGTCAAAAACTATTTCATTTAAAGCAATATTTTATAGTTTTTCAATAATTTCTTTAAGCTTGTATATAAAAATGTAAGGAATAATACCAGTATATTAATATATACAAAGTTTAAATACAAATTTTGGGAAAAGCATTGTAATAAATTTAATTTTTTATAAATGTCAATATTAGGAATATATGTATTCCAGAAAAATTTAATATGTATAAAGGTATGAATAATATGTACAATAATGGATAAAACGCTTTTCATTTATATAAAAACGATAAGTTTATTCTCACATTTCAAACATATATTTTTTACATATTTCATAAATTCAGTGCTGAATTTTTATAGGTATCCTTCATCAACTATATTTTACATCACTTGCTACATATAAAAATTATTTTAAACAAACACAATTTGGAAAAATGAAAATTATTTTCTTAAATTCTCTAAAAATGTGGGTGCATGATTATATTTATAAATACATCAAGATTGTAATTTTACTTACTTTTTAATGCTTGACTTAAGAATCAAACTTTTTACTTTTTTTTTCTAGCAAAAATAAATTAAATTTTTTTTCATATATTCTTAATTCCTGTGCCATAAATTAAGCCATTGGATAATTTAGATGTATATTTAATGTTATTTGAATAATTAATATTTATTTGTAAATTTTTTCTCACAAATAACTGATAATATTTCTTCTGCAATATATGTAAGATTTTAAAATTAAATTTCTTTAATGTTTAGATTAGATCATGAACCTCGAGAACCCACCGTCTTGTACAAAAGGCAAAAACATCACAAAGGCTCTATTTATTGTATGGCATGGAATGCCACAGGTGACCTACTTGCAACTGGTTCCAACGACAAAACTGTTAAACTTATGAGGTTCAATTCTTCCACATGTCAGCTGGAAGGTTTGTAAAAAAAATTCTAATTTCCGTTTATTTGACTAATGATTGCCATTTACGAATGATTAATTGCTTTTTGCTTTGTTACTATAGTAACTGATTTTTTAGTAAATTGGATGAAATAATATGTGATACAGTCTGATAGCAAGTGCAAGTAAAATACATATTTTAAAATGTTTTAAATACATTGACAAAATGCTGCAAAAATTATAAGTACAAATTTAATTTTCATTTTTATATAATTTTTTTGACAGGTATATTCACATTATTCACATTTTAGTTTGTAAAATATTTTATTCTTTATAAAAAATGAAAAATGAATTTATAAAAAATGAATGTAAAGAATGAAAAAATATATTAAATTTAAAACTATTGCAAATAAAAATAAATAGCAAGTAAAAATAATATCAACTGGTTTATGAATAACATGAATTCGTTATATTATATGTAATCTCAGAATAATGAATGATTTTATACTGAGATAAACAAAATATTAAAATAAATATTAAAAAATTAAAATAAAAATTTGACAAGATTTTAATATTCTTACACATTTTATATATACATTTTTATATTAATTATTTATTGAATAGTTTTATCATTTTAAACCAATTGTTAGTGAAATAGTAATACATTGAAAAATATTATTTAAGATATCTTTGCAATAAAAAAGGCAGTTAAAAATACAGGGATTTCTTCCTTCAATATGTATTAATAAGAAATACTAATTCTAGCTGAAATTTTTTTAAACTAAAAAAATTATATTTCAGAATACTATGTTTATTTTATAAGGAAAAAACCTTGCAATATCTATAATAAAATGAAGTATTAAAAAAGACTAGTATTTCTGAAAAAAAATTTTAATTATTAAATTCATTTGCATACAAATTTTCAGTAAATAAAAAACTTTAAAAATTAATAAAGCTTTTTGTCTTAAGCTTCTTTATATATATATATATATATATATATATATATATATATATATATATATATATATATATATATATATATATATATATATATATATATATATATATATATATATATATATATATATATATATATATATATATATATATATATATATATATATATATTGCACGATTAAATTAAATGCAGTTTTTAAAATAATTTTATATGCACATCAAAGAGCAATCTGTTTCCATAAATTATTTTTGAAAACTAACTTTAATTAAACAGTACATTTCAGTATTTTAAGAGGGGGAAAAAACTATATGGTACTTTTTTTAATAAAGTCTAACATTACATTGCAGAAAAATAAAAACTTTATAAAAAAAGTATGCACTTATGATATGTTTGTTAGTTATACGGTACATCACAGCTGATGTTTCTTTATTATATAAAATTATTCATTGATACAGAATTTAACTTTAAAAAATTTTTATTCTATATAAAAATAATTTAAAATTTACTAAAATTCCTAAGTTTAACATGTAAATCGAGAATTTCTTTAAATTGAAGCATATGTTTTAATCATGATCATCTCTAGTTTTATTTTCAAGCTGAAAGTACTTTGATTATTAACTTTATTACATTAGATACATTATTGAAAATATATTAATTTTTCTTGTATTTTCTTACACTTGATTCACCTGTTATGCAACAAAATGAAAACATTCAATTTCTTTACAGATATAGCCCATCCACTTACCATGCACGGTGGCACAGTTCGAGACATGTGTTTCATGGAAGATATCAGCAATCGCTCAAATATTCTTATAAGTGGTGGCTCAGGAGATAACAAAATTTACATAACTGATTGTGAAACTGCCATGCCATTTCAATCTCTAACTGGTCACACAGGTACTAATTTTAAAAAAACGAACTGATTTACAATCTCAAATCTTATAAATTTATTATCTTTACAATCTCAAATCTAAATCTTACAAACATTAAAATATTTTCAGACATTTTATTTTAAATGATACTCTTAAAATTAGTCACTCAAAATCTGACTAGCAAAAATTATTGAAAGATTAATTTAATGATTAATATTAAAAAAAATAGCCATAAAAAATGAGAGTTTTTTTTATATAGAAGAAACATCAATTATATTTCAATTTCAATTTAGCTTTAAGGTTTAAAATGCCTTTACCAGCAAAATGAAGACATTTTTTAAATTTGACAATTTGGTTACTCTTCACAATTTTCCATATCATTAAACAATTATATAATAATCATTCATTTTTTTAATAATCACGTATCAAATTTCAATACAATTTATATTCTGAAATAACTAATTATATTTTATTTGCATCAGAATTGTGTGAAAAGTATTATAAAATAATACAATTAAATACAAAGAAAGTTATGACATAAAAATTACAACACAATTCTTTTTTAAATACAATTAAAAATCCAGATATTTAATTATAATAACAGCTGCTATTAAAATACTACACATTAATATCAATATCTGAAAAAACTATATATTACTTTTATATAACTATATATTAGTTTTTGATTACTGTAAAAATCACTATTTAATAATTTGTGTTCAAAATTTCCTAAAATAGGCTGTAAATTTTATCAAAAATATTAACAAATAAGCTTAAAATATATTAAAAAAGTGCTTACTTTAAGCATGTATTTTGAAATGTTAAATTTTAATAATGTTATATGATAAATATACTGATTTTACATAGTAAATATTAAGCTTTTATTTATTATAGGTCAAATTCTGTCTTTATATACTTGGGGAGGTGTAATGTTTGTAAGCAGCTCTCAAGATAAAACTATTCGGTTTTGGGATATGAGGACACGAGGTTGTGTCCACCACATTCCTTGCAAGCCAATTGGAGGTGCAGGCCCTGGTATGTTTTTATGAAAAGAATTAGCGAATTGAAAAGGATTTTCTTATGATATATTTCTCTTGTATTGGAATTTTTCTTCCTAATTGTAATACTAAATAAATATTTATGTATATTAAAATTATCACTACATAATGGAAAAATTTTTATTACTATACATTATACAAAACAGTTGTTTTTAAACTTTCTATTGAAATAAAAGTGATGGTTGAGGAATAACTAATTGCTGAAAAATAATAGTTTTTATTTTAAAAAGATAATTTCAATTTTTAATAGCAATTGCATTTTTTCGCATAATACTTCAAATGTTTAAAATGCTTAAAATGTTTAAAATACTTCAAATGTTTAAATACGCAAATGTTTAAAATTGTTCATGAAAAATGTGAGTTTCACAATTTTATCAAACACACTTATTTTAATTTTTTTTAATGCCAACTATTAAGAAATTACTTTCTAGATTAAAATATAATTAATTTTTCTAACATAGTTTTTACTTGTTTTTAGATAAATTAAATTCATTATTTTCTAAAAACAATTGCAAATTTTAGATTTAAATAAGGAATAGCGAAGCTTGCTTTAAATAATACATTATGTTCTCATGTTTCTTTTATTTTTCTGACTAATGTTATTTTTTAAGTTCATAGTATGTTTCCTAGTTCTAAGAAATTTCAATGCACTCAAAAAATTTACTTAATACACCATAGTTATTTTATAATTTTATTTTAATGTAATAAACACCTATGAATGATTTTAGTTACATTCAATAACTTAAGAAATAAATCTAATATTCTATGTACCCAAAATGCTATGCTTAGTTATTGAATTTGCACAGGTAGTGCAGCTGCAACTGTGTCTGTGGATCCATCTGGCAGGCTTCTAGTATCGGGCCATGAAGATGCAAGTTGCATGTTGTATGACATGAAAGGCAACCGTATCTTGCAAACATTTAAGCCACATACAGCAGATGTTAGAACAGCTAGACTGTCACCGAAAGCTTTTTATTTACTTACAGGCTCCTATGACTGCAAAATTATGCTTACAGATCTCCAAGGTAATTGCTGATATTCAATGACCAGAATTTTCTTTTTAAATTTTATCAATGTTTAAAATATTAACTAACATATCTAATTGTAGGATAAATATAAATTTCATATTTTTATCTTACAATTTGAAATTCATGTGAATGTGAAACAAAAATTAATAATTCAGGAATTTTAATATGAGCAGTTATTGTCAATATTGTCTATGATTCTGACAGATTAAATGTAAAATTAAATAGTAAAAAATAGAATTTGCTTAGAGGATACAAGAGTACAAATTTTATTATATACAAATTTAATTAAGTTCATGTGTGCATATTTATGTTGTTGTTGTTACTATAGGTTGTCTAGATAGGCTAGACAACCCCCATAAAACCAAAAGGTAAAGAGTAAGTGTGGACTAGCAACCACACTTGGACACGCATATTCATGCAATTATATATGTAAATATTCAATAAATTACAAACATTACATTTTATTAAGCATTTCTTTAAAAACTGGTTACTGTTATGCAGCATAAAAATTTATGATTTGTAGGAAAAAATAATTTTAAACCGAATTTTATTTACCATGTATAGCAAATGCTGAAGTATTTTTTTATATTTAAAAATGAATTTAATTTTTAAAATTAATTTTCTAATATAATAAAATTGTTATATGTAAATATGTATTTCAGAAACAATTAGCTAGAAAATATTAATTGGATTTTTTTCCATATTCTTAAATACATAGAATTATAGTTTAAATTTTATAAATTTAAAAAAATAGGAATTAAAATATATCATGGGAAGCAGCAATTCTAATATAATATTAATATATACATATATGTTAACTGTATTGCAAAAAGAATTATTATTATGTATTTTATTTTAGGACACTTAATATCATTAGTTTCAATATTAATAGCTTAATTTTTATGATTTGTATAGTGTCTTACATTTTTATTAGCAATTATATATAACTTATCATTCAAATTGAAATAATAATGCTCAAAAAATTTTAGTAAATCTATGTGGTGTTAAGAAAAATATTTATAAACTAAATATTTAAATTCTGCAAAAAAATGTTACTTAAAATACTACAAGAAAATTCTCACTTAAGGTGCTTGAAAAAGAAGATACTTAAATTATCAATATTTATCTTTTTTTATATTACTATATGCTGTTTAAAAGGAAAGAAATGATATTAAGAACTTATTTCAACAATTGCTTGTACAAAGGCAATAGCAAATGTGACATTTTTTAGAATTTAATTTGAAATATGTTTTATTCAAACAGTTATGTCACAAATCATTAGAAAAATGAGGGAAAAAATGAAAAAGTTAAAATCAAATTTCAATTGTTGGAAATTAAAGGGAAAAAATAACTTTAAACAATATATAATCAAATCATAAAGAATAATTTGGTTATAAATTCTTTAAAAAAATTTACATGAAGGAGCATTTAAAAATATTACAAAACTGATGATCCATAATTTACACACATGCTTCTATGGAAACTTTACAAAACAAAAGCACACACACACAATTAATAATAATGTAATTAAAGTTACAAAAAACTATATAAAGAGTAAACTATAAAACTGTGTAAAGTTTTTAAAAAGTACGCACATCTCAAACATGTTGCACAAATTCTTTTTTTTAATTTTATTATATATTTACCCATGAAGTATGCTGTGTAAATTTATATGCAAAAAGATTATCATCTCACAGATATAAGATGATAATTTTAGCAATCTAATAAAAAACCTAATATTATTTTAAATACAATATGCCATATAAAATAGTTTCTTTTAAAAATATCTTATGATCATTGGATTAAACTATACACTATTAAGAATCAATGATTATTGAATAAAAATTTACAATAGTTGAATTAAAAAATTTACATCATGCAAAGAGAAAAATGAGAATCTGAACTACTATATCAAGTAACTATATCATTTCATGCCAGAGATGCAGTGAAATTATGTAAATAAGTTTTGTATGATGTTAATAAATAAAACATCTGTTTAACATTAATGATCAGAAGAATTTTAATAAATTATTTTTATCTTAAATAGGAGATTTGACTCAACCTTTGTCTACAGTGAGAGTAGCTGAACATGCTGATAAAGTAATCCAAACTCGATGGCACCCACAGGAATTTACTTTCATTTCAACTAGTGCTGATAAGACAGCTACACTTTGGGCCCTGCCTCCAACCTAGGAGATTTGTAAAATCATGTTATTCATAGATATATATATATATATATATATATATATATATATATATATATATATATATATATATATATATATATATATATATATATATATATATATATATATATTCTGCTTCATACCTCACCAACATACTGCTTACTGCTTTTTACTATATTTTCACTAAAATTATAAAACACACAGCTTATTTTAGAGAAGAATACTCAATATTATAAAGGAAAAAATTAATACACAGCTCAGCACTGTACGCATTTCTGGTTGTTTTTCTAGTCTTCATAACATTCCTATTTTTCACTGATAAGAATTCCTTGTTAAAATTTTATTTAAGATAAGAAAATAAGGGTTATGTAAAAAAAAAAAGTAGTGCACATTGCCTTTTATAAAAACATATTTTTTCCATCACTTTAAAAATATGTAGTTTCAACTTTTGCATTTTAAAAAAAATTTTAAATTGTAATATCTGAATAATAATCGAAATAATAATAATACTTAGCTAAAAATTTCTATTAATGAATGAAACTTGAAGTAACACATGGATGTTTATTATTTTTAATTTAATAATTTATAAAAAAAATACAGAATTAAAAAATATTTATATTTAATAAAAATAAAGAAAATTTATAGTTAGCTACTTGGTGTTTTATTGGCTGTGAGCTAGAATAGAAGTATATTTAAGAACAAGAACAAATTATCAACTTCACTTATAATTTAGTTTTGAATCTATAATAAGAGTATATACAGTTAAAATTTTTGTGTTACAATACAAAATGAAATAAATTTAATAATCATCAATCTTTAGTATAATTTCATTAAAGCTGATTTCCTTTCTTGGAAATGAACTTAGTTAAAAACAAGTTTAGTAAGATACTTTTTGAAAATGTAATATTGTTTCTAAAACTGAAAAGTAATACTTTTTATCAAATATAAAAAGTTCATATATGTTGTATGAAAGCTAAATATTTTTTGTAAGATTAAAGTTTTGAATATGTGACAAATATATTTTATTATTATGTATTTTGAAAAATGTATATAAAAAGAATTGTGATAAATGATGTAATAATAGTTTTGCTATAAAATATATAGTTGCTTTTATTTGTATATAAACTTATTTTAAGGATTTTAAATTGATTATTTTTACAAAACATTTTCCAACTGTCATAACTATAATTCATTTTGTGGGAATGAATTATTTTATAATATTAAAATCAATATTTTATAAATATACTGCACTTTTTTATTATTTTTGAAAACTTTATCTGAACTGTAACTTTATGGATTACAAGACTTTTTGTAAATATTTCCATGATCTTAACATAAGATTTAAAATATTTGTAATTTCATCATCTAAAGAAAAATAAAGTTTTATTGAAGTATTAATTATTATCTATACTACATTTTTAAAATATCTAAAAATAATGTGCACAAAAAATATTTTATATTACTTAAGGATTTTCAAATTCATTTTTAAAATAAATTATGGAACTAACCTATATTTAATGAAATTAAAATAGCTTACATATTATAAAGATATTTTTAAATACATCAAAGTATACAATTTTTTATACAAAAGTTGAATACTGTTATAATTTTTACTACAGTATCATCATAATATGTATTAATTGATAATGACACTGTCCGATTCATTTTAGTGAAAATCTGATTTAACAAATAAAAAAAATATAGTTTGAATTTAATATGAATGACAAAAACTTAGATTTTTTAAATTTACTTATTTGAATTGAAAATATTAAAATTTTAGCAAATTTCTTGTAATTGATTTAGAAAAATGATATATAAGTTATGGTAATATAATAAATCCTAGATAAATTATTTTGATTCATTTCTTTCAGAGGTAATTTCATAAAAAACTAAAAGAAGAAATATAAAAATAAGCAAATAAAAATTAATATCATTATAAATTTTAGGATATTTTGATAATCATAGAATTGATACAAATTTTATTTATCAGAACAGATGAATATTGCAGTTTTTAACCGATATTTATTCTTATATATTTCTTTTTCTAACTATATGATTTTGTATGATGATTTGAATGACAATTTTTCAATAATTTTTATAAATATTATATAATTATCGAAATTAATAAAAATTCTGACTCTTCATGACTTTTAAGAAATTTATCAAACAATTATCTTTTATAACACGCTTGTTTGGTTGGTTGACAATTATCTTTTAACATGCTTACTCTGCCATTTAACAATTATCTTTTAATACGTTCATTTTGTTTGTTGACTTGAACTCCTTTAAACTGAGGATAGTTTAATCTAAAATTAAAATGTGTCAAGGTGAAAATATTTTAGGATTTATTTATGACTCAACAAATTTCAGGTCACATAAAAGTAGGAAATATCCAAAGATTACTATAAAAATATTTAATGATTACAATAAATTATAGAACAATTCGTGTACTGATATATTAGGTAAACACTGCGTTCTGAAAAAACTATCTTATGTTCTGTGTTTGGATCTATTTTATTGTTTTACATATTTTTTTGCATACAAGGGCTAAAGTTTAGATTTTAATCAAAGACTAAGATCTAAACTTTAAAGTGGATTTCAAATCACAATAACGTTCGTGCAAAATATTGTAATTAAGTCAACAAACTTTTAAACTTAAAGGTGAAATGATTGTTTTCTGAAGAATTTTAAATAATTCTTATCAATGTTAAAATAGATAAATATCAATATATTATCAATAAACAATCAAATCACCAGTCTTTAATTGCAATATATTTAATAATAGTAATTAATATAATTGAATTCACTTTTGAATTTTAATTGTATAGCATTAAACAATTGAACCATGGCTTCAAGAAAATTTAAACTTTAAATGAAGAAAATAGTTAAAATGGAATAATAGCAAAAAATATTGAATATAACTTTTTATAAGTTTACACAAGCGATAATTTATATGACATATAAATAATCTGCAAAAATATTTATTGTATAATAATGTTATGTAAATATACACATACGTTTTTACATATAAAATTTTAAGATAAATAAAAGCTAAGAAAATACCTAATCTTAACTTATAAATTTGAGTTTCTAAACAGATTCAAAGCAATGTGCAATATTATCTTGAATATTTTAAAAACGGCTTTAGATGTACGAAATGATAATCAGTCTATACTAAATAAAGTGACTAATAAAAAAGTTATAAATACAAATAAATCATTTACTATGTGGGATTATAATTTTATTATTGATGTATATATCAATACCATTTTTATATATAATCAAAACGAAATATGAAAATTGTCTACTAACAACTAATCCTTGAGAAACCTGGAACTAGAGGGTACGCGTACCTTCCTGGGGCTTGAGCAGCCACTAGGCGCGTCGGCAGGTGGTGGATAGCCGAATGTCCTGTAGGAATGACAGGATAGCCTTGAATATAGAATCAGAGGCCGCGAACCAGTTCCCGTAAACCCTGGTGTTATGCGACCCGTGCCTAGGGTTATTTGGCACCGCGGTAATGGTGTCTTAACGGAGCCTCTAGTTGCCTGGCGAACTTCTAGAGTAATTTGCCTTGCCCAGTAACTCAGGCAATGCTGGGTGGACTTATATTACCTGAGCTTATTAACTGTTATCTTGTGGCTGAAAAGACACAAGAAATAACAAACCTTTCAGCATTTGCAGGTGTAGACTCTGAAGTAGACCTTGCTGAAAAAGACAAGGGAACTCAGAGGCAATCTAGTAAAGGGGCAGTAATGAATCCTTCACTTGAGGTAGAAATGACCTCCAAACCATCTTCTTCTGGTGAAAGTCAGGAAGCTATCCCTAGCATGACTGACTTTCTGACCAGATGGGACTGTTTCAGCAAGACCCTATCTGCTGGAAATGTCATATGCAAGAGGAAACGGCAGAGCATATCATTTACGAATGCGAGGCTCTTGCCCTTTCTAGATTTACTTCTTTAGGCATCATCCTTACTAGAGAGTTACACCTAGACTCCATTAAAGGGTTATCGGATTTTATTAATAAAGTGGGTGACCCGAGCAACTGGAACTAGGAAACATTGGTTTGGGGTTAATGGTACAAAATGTTGATAAAAGCAGAGGTGCCCAATGACATACAAACCCAATTCTAAAAAGAAGAAGAAGAATCCTTGAGAAATGTAAAAATTATGAAATTCATTCCTCTTGACAGACATTAATCACTAAATTTTGTACTGCGTACAATAAATTACATTATTATTATTTTTATTTCTAATGTTTGACTACTATAAAAATATTCCAACTTTAAATATCACAAGGAGTAAAAGTGATGGCAACTTACATAGTGGGTGTGTGATTGTTGCTCCTAAAGTGGGTGAGTCTTCATAATTTAGAAGCAGGGAGCAAGCAGAAGATCCCCAGACTTGACCTGCCACCCTCAGAAGTATCATTTCATGTGGAGGATATTATGACCACAGTATATTTCACAGGTGTGCCATTAGTGAACATGACAGATTTTCAATTAGGTTGGGATTTGAAGTCACTAAGCAATGCCCTATCATATCTGGACATGTGACCTCACAGTAAATTACATTAATTTAAAAGCTCTTTTACTAAGCAAGAAACTTAAATATGATTTATAACGTTTTATTTTTATTATATTTTTACACATAAATCTGAATTTAAAAAAATAGTTTTTTAATTTAATATGATTTATAACATTTAACATTACTTAAATATGATTTATAACATTTAATTTTTATTCTATTTTTACACATAAATCTGAATTAATTTTTTAAAAAAAATAGTTTTTTGAATCTTCAGAATATTATTTTTTTAATTCAAACCTAAATGAAAAGCAAATTTTGGAAAAATATTTCTTTGATTCTATAAAAACCTTGTTTCAGAAATGGATAAATAAGATTTAAAAAATATAATAAATAGTGTTTTGAAATAAAGTTCATTTAGAAGTACGAAAAAAATAAAAACATTAGCAATATTTGTTTTTATTATTAAAATATATTATAATTTATTATAATAAAAAATATATATATAAATATATAAATATAATTATATAAATAAAAAATATATTATAATTTAATAATAATCATATAATTTATTATTAAAATATGATAATTTTTAGTTGATGCATACCTCTGCCAACCTTGGAGAAAAAAATCAGAAGATTCTACTGATTTTGAGGGGAAAACAGGAGATGCTTACTAGCGACATTTTTGCTTGAATGTTTAAAACTATAGTACCACAAAAGGACTATTTTACTTTAGATTACACACATTCTGAGAATGATTTATGTTAAACATATTTTGTGTTAATCATAATATTTGAAGGAAATATTCATCAACCTCATAAAGGAAATATGAAAAATAAAAGAATATATAGTACACATATAAAAATAAACATCAATGTTTATGTTCCAATATTTATTTTATAGGGCAACTTTTACTACTCTAGTGCAATTTATAATTATTTAACTTATAAAATTACATAAAAACATAAAATACATTATTAAATAAATTTAACTCTAAGAAAAATAGTTTCTTAATTAAATTACTTATAACTAGTAATATTCATCCTAATTGAATTGCTTTTGTAAACAGGCACCTGGTGTTTGCTCTGAATGTTAATTATATGACTGCCAACTCAGGAGTTTTTAGCACTCAAGTGGTTAAAGCATCTTCCTACCACGACGGACAGATGGGGTTAAAAACTCGGAGGAACACATTTTCCTGACATTATAATATCATTACTTTATAATAATTGTATTAGTGAGCCATCTGTTGACTATTTAAGCTATTAAAACAACCCTATAAAACTTTTTTCCAGCAAAATTTTAGCTGTTTTTAAGTATTTCACTGAAATTGCCAAAAATCAGTAGATTTTCATACATTATCCAGAAATCAAAGAAATGATGAAAAATCAGGAGTTTCCCGAAAAAATCAGTTCGATTTTAGTTGGCAGCTATGTTGATGTTATTACAAGAGTTTTGCTTAAATTTACTAAGATTATTAAAAATATATTCTTTAATATTTTAATTAAAAAATACATTATAAGTTAAAAATTAATGAAATTTTTAGCCAACATTAACATTTATTTCCAAATAAAGTAACATTATTTAATCTGATTGATTATAATTAATTCAGGAAAAAAGGAAAATAAAAATGCTACAATATTTATTTAAAAACATTTAAATAGCATGTAAGCACTATATGGGTTTGCATCCCTCATTTTAGAATAAAATCTGAAAAAAAATTGAAGATCATGTAAAAGATTTATTGATAAAAATAATGACATTAGTAATTTATCACATCCCCCCCACATATATATATATATATATATATATATATATATATATATATATATATATATATATATATATATATATATATATATATATAAATGTGGATAGCTAAACTATTAGGATTTAGATCTGTGGACTAAATGACATTGATAACATTCATTTTGATTATTAAGGTTGATTTGTTTTTGAATTCAGTAGACTTTGGATGTTTCTAATGTCTTAAAAATGAAAGGAAAGTATCCTTTACAATTATTTATATAATGAATAGATTTAATTTCATTTAATAAGTAATAAAAAAGATTTTATTGCAGTGTTGTTTTTTTATGAAGAAGAAAACACAATCAGGATTTAAAAAATGTTAAAAATTTTATTTGAAAGCAGGCATATTTAATTTGCAGAAATAATATCAGTAAATTTATATTCATATGAATATAGATCTGAGTTAAAATACAATAAATTTCTTTTTTACAAATTCATAGAGAATAGTGAAAGTTCTTAAAAGGTTGTAAAACCAAAAAAAGAAATTCAAATTTAATCAAACAATGTTAAATCTTAAAATTGATTTTATTTAAACATATTGCTCTTTCTTTTTAAACTAACTAATATGAGAAAAATTATTTTAGTATGCACTCTATAAAAATATGTACAAAATAAAATTCTTACTTTTCCTTCTTTCATTCTCCTTACTTTCATTCTTATGAATGAAATGAGATAACATTCGTAATGCAGAAACACTATCCGGTGGAATAAAAAATTATACTTGATCTCATGCTTTTAAGAAACAATGAAATCTTATTTTACTATGTAAATTTAAAAATAGCACAGAGAGTATTTGTGCAGTCAAGGAACAACAAGGGATAACAAAACCAACTGTATTTAAAAAAAAATAAGCTATTCTGGAAAGTACTATAAACATGATATAATGTCCTTCGGATCTCAGAGAAATGCAGGGGATATATAACATACAATTAATCTCACACATAAACTTTAAAAAATTGAACAGTACTACTTTTAACATAAAAATAAATTTCAAGGTTTCAGCAGTGTTCTCGGATATCCTTTTTGAACTATTCAATTTTAGAAACGTTTTAAAAGTATTTATTCTTCTAATACAGTTTCGCATGCATTATTTTATAAATAATCGGATTTGAATTCAATTACCATCGTTTAGATTCTTTCTTGAATGAAAATACCTGCACTAAGTGTTCTTCGGTGCAGGCCTCTCCTGACCACATTTTATCTTGTTTGGGGCTTACCAAGCGAGACCTGATTCGGGACCCCCTTCTGATGCTTGATAAAGGTGAAAGGGGACTCATGGGCCTGATTTAGCTTTGCTGATCACGGGGACTGGAAACAACAACAAAATAAGTGAACTATGAAAAGTGCTTATAAGAAATTTGAAGCTTCTATAATATTGAGCATTTTGGTGGGAAAAAAATGTGAAGAAACTGCAAAAAAATGAAAGTTTTGATGAATTTCTTCAAAAAACTCGTTTATTCATGTTTGCAATTAAAATCAAAAAATACCATATTACACTTTAAGTTTTTAACCACATGTAACAAAACTCTGTTTATTTATTATTCACTCCAGTTTTAATTTTTGAATGATGAGTGTCTCTTTGAATTTTTAAGAAGGTTGAAGGAATATATATAAATTAAAAAAGTTAATGATAATTCCTGTTTTCAATTTCATTTCCTTTAACATTAAAGTTCTTGATAGTATAATCTAATTATAGAACAAACGTTTTTTTTCCCCTATCTACTTAGACTATCTAAAGTCCATTTCTGGATCTAAATTTGAAAGTACAAGTATGAAAATTTGTGAGTTGGGCCACCCTCACAAATGAGGGTAGACTGAAGTTCAGAAGATGATTTTTACACTCCCACACATAGGATTCTTCGTGATAAGCAGCTATTTGTCTGATTATAAAATAGAAAAAGTTTTTACTTTATTATGCTTCAAAGATTTAATTTTTTAAAAATTTTGCATCATCAAAAGTTTAAATTAATTTTATTTGCAGTTTTAATTATGAACTTTCCCATATTTGTAAATTCTATCGTATTATTTCTATCTCTCACTATTAAATATCTCCTGATTTATTCTAAATTTAAATTTTTAACCCTAAAATGCGTCATTTAGTGATTTCTTTCGTCAACGTAGTTATTTAGATAGAAAATTTTGTAAAATAGGTGGAGAAATGACTGACAAAGTTCAAAGAATTCAATTTAACTAGTGTTTTTTTATATAGTTTACTTAACTGAAAATAAATTTTGCTAAAAACAATTGATCAAATAGTATTCATCCAACATGTTAATGTCGTGACCTCCAGGAAAATTTTAATGTGACTCCTCGAATTTGCTTCTTGAAATTTTAAACAAATCCCGCCAACTCCAATGAAGCCGGAGATAAAAAACTTAAAACCTTTTTCCTACTGCGTATCATAATAATTCTATAGATAAGTTTTTTTCTTCGTTCATAAGGGCTACTAAATTTTCTACTCAGAAATTTTAGTGTCAAAAATGAATGAATGGCTTTTTCTCATACTATCAAAGATTTTTAGAGAGTTGAGACTCAAAAATTGATACTTTTATTTACAAATATATTTCTTTGTTAAATTTACTTGTTAATTTTTACATTTTCATTTCGATGTCTTGTTGAGTGTCTTCTTTGCAATTTTCTGTGCAAAGAAGGTGCTCTGCTTGAGAAACTCAAAAAACTTAATGTTAACAGTTAAAGATTGGAGAGAAGAAAAGCCCTCAGAGGCTTGCCCCTTTGTGGGTGAGTAGGGGCTTGACGATCCCCAGTTGCTTGATCTACCTGTACCTGGGGTGTATCGAGATTGGGTGTGTAGCTGACAACTCCACCTTGATAAAACCCTTTTGCCTCAAGTTGAAAAGAACATGAAACCAGATTGATCTATCAGATGTGCCGGTCATGGATGCAGAATGATTTATCATTAACATTTAACATTTTCAATTACAAATCTTTGGGAACTAGAAAAAGGGGTATACCCAGATTGGGATGGACTGTATAGAGAAGGACTTTAAGATCCTAAGACTAACTAATTGGTAATCGCAAAAGATAGATTAAAGTTGAAGATAGTTCTGTGAAGGTTTTGGCTTATCAGAGATTGTCATGTCAATAAAAGAAGATAAAAAAAATGTGGTTTTAAAATAATCTTTTGAATTTTTCTTCTTTTTATTCTATAACTTCATTCTATTTATTCTACAGTTCATTTAAAAGAAAAATCCTAATAATTTAGCATTTGACCAGGTTAAAATTTTACAGCGAGTAAAAAGTGACACTATTTATGATTTTAGAATAATAACTTTGAAAGTAGTTGATTGAGATGCGTGATATAAAATACATTATATATTTTTTATTATATGGGAAGCGAAATTTTGTGCATAAATTATCTACAAGTCATATTTAGTGTTGGGGGTGCGCTATTTTCTTAACATATACTTTCTGGGCCTTCCACTCAAGTAAATCTGAAATACGAGGATATTTCAGCTGAAGTCTGTTCCCGCATACTTTGCACATGTCACCCTATCTTCATCACGTGATATGGGCTTACGGAAAATGTTTGTTCGGGTTTGAAGAAAAACATATTGCAATTGAATTTTATTAGAAACACTAAGCAATAAGTGCAAAAGTCAAAGCTTTGTTTATCTTTTTTTTTTTTTGAAGAGAGAAATGTAATTTTTTTTAAGAAATTTAATCGAAAATATAAAATGATGTTTATTATATATGCATGTTTCATACTCATGCAAGGGGCTGCGGTAGCCTAGTCATCGGCCTTTCGTATGGAAGGGCGGCGTTCGATTCTCAGTGCCGCCAAAGACCCACCGAGTACATGCTATATACGTAGTCATTATATAAATCTGTGGAATCGAAAATCCTGTGATCGGTCGTTGAACAGTTACCATGGGTGAAATGGCCTGGAGAAAATTCGCCCCCCCCCTCGAGATCAAAGTAAAAAATGAGAGAGTAGATTGTTTGGTGGTGCCATCTATCGGTGGAATCTTAAAGCAAAGACGTACTTTCACCTTCGTGGGGTTCTGATTAAACTAAAGACGCACCCTTCTGACTTAATTTCGCATAGCCAACGACATGGGAAGCTTGGCTTTTCAAGTGTCATAAGTAACAACAACAACAACAACATGCTCATAAGTAACGGGATGAACCCTTTTTGAATCTGCATTATTGAAAGGTGTTTAAATACTTTGGAAAAGAGTTATTACATTTAGTTTATTTTAAATTGTGAGGATTATTAATGTATCTATTGTTGTTTTCAATACATCTAAGTATACAACTATAAAAGTTACGGTTGCGAAGAATTTTTTGAAATCCTTTTTCTCGTACGTCAATGATCCGTCAAAAAAAAAAAGTTAGAAAAGTAAATTATAGAAATTCGGTTGCCTTAATTGTATTTATCTAGTAAAAGTTTGGAATTTACTTTTAAGGTTTTCCATATTTTCTCTCTATTCTTTAGGGCTTTTATAAAAATATACCATTTTGTCGCACTGTGAACGAGTTGTACAAATCTCTCTAAAACAAAGGTCTAGGGTTTGATTCCGGCAACTGTTGAACAATGAGAAAACATGTTGTGCTACTATATTTTGCATGCTCAGCTGTAGCAATTTGTGTTTGGAAGCTTTCTTGGTTTTCTCTTTTGAGGCATAGTTTCTTGGTTTCCTCCTTTGAACTTCAAAATGCCTTACGACAGCTACAGTCTGTTAAGTGGCCCTCAAAGCAGCGGCAAAAGTCTCGCATAATTTATATTTTGTATGTCATAAATGATGCATTTCACATAGAAGTCACATATTTGTAAATTACTTTAAAAGAATTTATTTGCAAATGGTAAGAAATTCCTTTTAAATTGCAGGTCTGTTTAAAAAGAAAAAATTATATTAATTATTAATAATCAATTTATAAATATTTTAGATTTTACACAACAGTCGCTTTTTTACATTTCATTGGAAACATATACTGAGTTCAATTTACCATAAAAAGTAGCCAGATTCGTTTTTCTTGGAAATATTTGTCATTGATATTCATTTTCATGAGTACCTAACAAGTGATATCGTTCAGAGACTATATCAACCCGGAACATCTCACTTTTTAAGCTGTTTTGTTTGATAAGCACTCTTATAGCGGGCGAAGTTAAAACAATTGCTATTGAATTAGTATTATCGCGTGCATTCATTTTGGCAGCTATTTTTTAAAGTATGCATTTCAATAGGTTTTGGTTAGTTATTTTATTTTTAAATAATTAAAACTTCGATATCTTTAATAAAAACACAAAAATCTAGAAGTTTGAAAGTAGTATATGTAAATTGAGATTTATTTCAGATTAATATTTTGGATACTCAAGTGAGTATATTTTTGTAATTTATAATTTTAAGTTAAAAAAAATTTTTTTATCAAATATTAAAAACTTGTTAATACAATTAGTTTTTAAACATTAGACTTAATTTTTAAAAATAAAAGTGAAATCTATATGTTTCTAGTTGTGAGAATTTATAGTGTACGTTGGTTCAGCTGGCATTAGAATCGGACTGGCGACGGAATGGTTAGTGCTCTTTTCTTCAATTCAAACGTTTGTGGGTTCGATGTCTACGTTGAATTAGTGCTGGGTTGAGATCCACTTTAAAGTGTAGTTCTCGGGTTTTTTTTCCAACGGCGGGCATTTGAGGGTTGAACCCTATGCCACAACAAGGCCAGAAACTGCTACTCATCTGTCGTTACCCAGCGGACAACTGTGAACCAAGTCACGGAGGCGAGTAGCGTTACCCGCGCCATACCACCACAAACCCGTTTATAGGGTGGTCCACATTCATACATAATCATTGAAGAAAGGATAGAGAAACACTGAAAGAACAGAGAAAGAAAGTAACATCCATGCCCGAACCGGATTTGAACCCAGGACCCACAGCTTAAGAGTCAGGAGCGCTAACCACTCAGCCATCGGTCGGCGTAGATCTTAATTGAATTAGCTGTTTTTGTTAGAAAATGCTTGTTGAGGAATAGCCAAACGAAATTAGAAAATAAAGTTTTAAAATATATTTTGCTAAAATGGAACAATATAATCGAGATGTTGATCTTTGGTAAATTTTTTTCGACAAATATCAAGATGGTGAGTTTATTGTGCGAAAAATGCCGCTTTTTCAGGTCTAGCTATCACTAGAAAAAAAGAAATGCCTGTTTATAAACCTCTAACAACAAATGCATGGAAAAATATATCGGAATTATATTGTAAATTATTTAAATCGAATCGATTGCTATAAATTACAGATTCATAAATAAAATGATTATAATATAATTTTAAGAAATCTACTTAAAATTATATATATATATATATATATATATATATATATATATATATATATATATATATATATATATATATATATATATATATATATATATATATATATATATAAGAGCGAAGTTAAAACAATAATATCTGCCGATTTTAATAAATATTTACATTACAATTTATAGACAAAATTATGATAAAAAATTACACTATTAACATATTTAGTCATGATAAAAAAGTATAATTTATGATGAATTTTATATTTAGAGTATTTACATACGTTTGAAGCAGAATATGCTATGGAGTAGGATTAAATCACATAATATTTGTAAATCCAGCGCGTACAAAAATCTGCTTCAACTTCGCACGAAGAAATAAACAAAATAGAAATTCTTATAACACACAATGAATAAAATGTTCTATTATCTGGCGCAGTTAGATTCTATTTTCCAAATCATCAGGAGCACCCAAGAAGCAAATGCATTACTCTTTTCAAACGATTATTTTACTTTCGATATTGCGCAATATTTTTTTTTATCTTTCTCTCACAGATAAATTACCTTGGATATCGTGTAGTTATCTGGAACTCACATTCATTACGAAGAAAATATTCTCAGAAAAGAATTCTTTAAAAAGGTAATTTTAGTATTAGTACAGAATTTTGATAGAGAAAAAATAATTTACATCAATATCTTAATTTTTTTATAAATTTATATGAGAATAGATGGTTGCTTTCTGAGTTAATGAGACATAACTATTTTATATTACATGGATAATTCAAAATCAATTTGAAAGTAAGCAAAATATTAATTCATTATTATATTCATTTTTATTAAAATAATTTATTTTTGTAAATTGGTATGACTACATAAAGCAAAAAAGATAAGAATGAAGTTACCGATGATGAATAATGTTTTTAGTAATTTTCTTTTAATTAAAAAATAATATCCAGTAGAGATTTCTTAAGTTTTTTAGGGCACAAACTGAACATATATCGGGTTACGTAGTTTTGGTTCAAATACTCTCAATTAAAAAATATACAACACTTTATACCCAAATACCAAATCACTTTATACCCAAATTTTAAATAGGGAATGAGAAAAAAAATTTTCAATAGCTAGTTTGTGTTGTTAACTAACCATATTTGCTGTTTATAATTAGTTTTTTTCCAACGTTACCTTGGTTACATCGGCACCCCGCAAACGTTCCACAGTTCCTCGTTTCAACCATCTTCCTCATAGCCTGTGCACTGTGGACGCGTCCAGGGGTCTGTCAGCTGCGATTTGCCCTAAGTACCAACCTACCCATCTCAGTCTGTTCACTATGCCCCTCGTAAACTCTTTCTGTTTGCTGGTTGTTGTTGTTGTTGCTTATGACACTTGGACAAGCCAAGCTCGCTATGCCTTTGGCAGTGCGAATTAAGTCAATAGGGAGCGTCTTTCGTTTGGACCTGAGCACCACGAAGGTGAAAGTAAGACTTTTGCTCTTTTTAAGGTGCCTCGTCATTTTGAACCACGGTCAGGTGACGAGACCACACCTGAACTGGCACCCTCCTCTCAACATCCACGCCCCACCAGCGGCAGGACTTTAGACGTCACAGGCTAACGTGGACATGTCCCCAACCCAAGGAGCTCCAGCAAACCAGTGAAGGAGAGTACACCGTGGTCACCCTCCCAACCACTGCTCGCGGCAAATGATGCTTCACTTTGCTGAGCTTACGGGAAGCGGCGTGAAGCTACTGAGCCACTGGAGCTCTCTGTCTGCTGAAACTGACTCAATGGACGATGGCATGGCATTCTCAGCAATTACAGGCACCCTTTGCGAAAAGAACAAACTTTCAACGATTATTTTTCCTTGCAGAATAAAGGGGCGCATATTGCTCACTCTGCCGGTTCGTCGCCTTATATCTCATCCTACGTAAGCTCGGGAGCTGTGCATTTCACATCATTCGCATAACTCAGTAAGGTGCGCGTCTACCTTGAAATTTGCATAATTTTTCTGGCCACTTCTTGGCGATGCATTTTCAATGTCGGGCAGTATATATATCATGACAATTAAATTTTATTCAAAGTTTATGTACTTAAAAGCAGGAGCACCGTTATATACAAGGCGAATTTGTATTTTTTATAAGTTAATTCCAAGCAATTTTTTTCGGAATATACGTTTTTTTTCTGCTTGTCATTGTTTATTGGTAAAAAGTTCCAAGTTAGTTCTAGATATTGTTAAAGCAATGCGAAATGGATACTATTTTTTAGCTTTTGTATGACATCTGTTGTTGGACATCTTCATATGCAGCGTTGCAAGATTGAATGCATACAGAATGAAGCTGCAAAACCACTGGTATGACCAGCCTGTTGCCAAAGGGCACAAGGGCATCACCAGGAAATTTCAAGACCCTACTTTTCTGATGCCATCTGACATCATGGAAAAAACATACATGTTTGACAAGACATTTGATATAGTTTTTCCAACTAGAGAGGAATGGGATAACAACATGTTTGAAACTAAAAGAGGAGATCTAATCTGGTACACAGATGGATCACTGAAGAACAACCTCTCAGGACTGGGAGTTTGTGGCGTGTCATCAAGAATCAGCTTGTCTGTAAGCCTTGGGCGATACGCTTCGGTCTTCCAGGCAGAAGTTTTGGCCATTATCCACTGTCTGCGACTGAATATGAAGAAGGGCTATTACGATAAGCGGATTCTCATTTTCAGTGACAGTCAAGCCGCTTTAAAAGCGCTTAATTCCTTCGAAATCAAATCTAAAATGATTCTGGAGTGTAGAAACCTTCTTACAGAACTGACAACTAGAAACAGGGTGATCCTTGTATGGGTGCCAGGGCACAAAGGTATCGTAGGCAATGAAAGGGCTGATGAGCTTGCTAAACAAGGATCGTCTTTTGTTCCCATTGGTCCAGAATCTTTTTGTGGGATCAATTTGAAGACCGCAAAAACCAATGTTCTCAGATGGGAAAAACGGAAGATGTATAAAGCTTGGCTCAAATCTCCTGGTCAAACCCACGCTAAAAGTATGATCTGTAGATCATCAGCGAGGATTTCCTATGAAATTCTAAGATGCTCTAGGCAGAAGATACGTTTAATCGTAGGCTTCATAACTGGGCACTACTATTTCAGAAAACATCTCCATAAAATGGGACTGTTTCAGCAAGATCCTATCTGCAGGAAATGTCATATGCAAGAGGAAACGGCAGGGCATATCATTTATGAATGCGAGGCTCTTGCCCTCCCTAGATTAACTTCTTTAGGCATCATCCATACTAGAGAGTTACACCTAGACTCCATTAAAGGGTTATCAGACTTTATTAATAAAGTGGGTGATCCGAGCAAATGGAACTAAGAAACATTGTGTTTGGAGTTAACAGTACAAAATGCTGATAAAAGCAGAGGTGCTCAATGACATACAAACCCAACTCGAAGAAGAAGAAGATGACATCTGTCGAACTGGGAGCTTTGAAATTTTCCAACTTTCCTCCATTACGACACGTGAATATATCTTGTTATACGAACAAATTATTCTTAAAAACAAAGAATTTCATTGATCGTGACCCGTATTCACGCGGATCACGAAATCAGAACCCCGAAAAACTTACAGACATCCAACTTGCTACACGTGGATACTAACAGGTGAAGTTTGATCTTGATTTCATTAAAATTCCTTTATGCATTTGCATACCGAGAAAACTTTCCATCACAGATGATAAATTATACTCACTTTTCACAAAGAAAAAAATCTAGAGAAGTCATAAGCAAAAATGAACATACAGAAATCACAAATCATTCATCATAAATATTATTATTAGAACTGTCTATTTCACTAAAATTGGCTGCTATCTTTGTAGAAATGTTGTATTCACTTGGCAGTGTGTTGTAAACTTCAGAAAAACAAACACAATTACCAATATCACAATAACACACTATACTTCATTACTAGAGTTATGTACATTGCAGATTTTCATTATCTACCCGCATGTAGGATTATTTCTAGGACCGTGGTAGCCTAGTAGTTAAGGCATCGGCCTTCCATCTGGAAGGGTGGGGTTCGATTCCCAATGCCACCAAAGATCCACCGAGTACATGCAATGTAATTGCTCGTTAAATCCATGAAATCGAAAGTCCTGTGGACGGTCATTGAGCAGTTACCATGGGTGCAATGGTCTGGAGAAACTTTCCTCCCCCTTCAGATCAACGTCAAAATTGAGGAAGTGAATCCTCTGGTGGTGCCATCTATCGGGGGATTAAAAATAGAACAAAGACGCACTTTCACCTTGGTGGTTCTCTGATTAAAACGAAACACGTTCCCCTATTGATTTAAATTCGCATAGCCAAGGCATATCGAGTTTGGCTTGTCCAAGTGTCATTAACAACAACAGGATTAGTTCTATGTATAACAGGAAACAATCTAAGGACAGCGTCTTCGGTTGTTACCGATTTGATGCCTAACTTTCTTCATGACTAACAATATGTTTTTTTCAGGCCAGAATAATTTAGAGCTAAGTCGTTTTATGTAAGAACGATTTAGAAAAATTATGAATTATTTACAACCGTGCACTAATAAATAGTTTTGAAGAAAGTTATCATTTCACATCAATACCAAACCCACCAGAAAAACTGTAAAAATTCTCTTAACTTAAGACGATTTACATTTTACACACATTTTCCTGTGAAATGTCTACATGCATAAGTAAAATTCTTGTTTATATTGGCCGAAATTTTGTCAGAGGTTGAATTATAATGGCTGCACATAATAGAATGAAACTAATATTAAGATGTTGATCTCTGTATAGCTTAAAATATGGGTTGTGTTTCTTTCATAAGTTCTAAGACAATATTTGCAACTAATTTAAGCCGTAATTTAATGTAAAATTGCTTATGTCTTGACTGTAATTAACTTAAACTATGTAATACCACTCCGGAATTATATTCGCTTCAAGAACGATGGAGGCTGATTCTTTCCTTCCCATTGACGACATAAATATCGTTGAACGAGTAGACTTTTAGAATAAACCGGAACTTGGCGAATCCGTATTCCTAATAAATTTATAAATCCAGTTAGAAAATAGCGAAATAAGTTTTAACAAAAAGTTACAGAAAATTGTCTCAAAAATCATGATTCATATTTATGTTGAAGTAAACGCTAAAGTTAACTCATTGAAGAATGGTGCAGCAGCTTTGATATAAGGAGAAGGGCTTAATAATATAACTCTTCTTCAGTAATTAAACATTAAAATTATCCACGATTAAGTGGTGTTCAGCAAATATAGTTACAAATGCTAGTACTCTTCAGAATGTTAAGGAGAAAAATCACAACTAACTGAAAATTCGAACTTCAGCCGGTTAAGCATATTTATACAGTTACAGTTAATGCTCACTACTAGCACATTACCGATTAAGCGCGCATCGCCAGGTAATACGAATGAAATATATGCGAATCAGTTCATCTGTTTAGAATCATTTCAGTAATTTATTCTAATAGAGTAATTATTGATTACGATAATCTTTAAATATTTGATGCATCCTTAGAGAGAAATCATTATAAAGAAATGTGTAATATAGCAGTTTATTACATTTTGAAATATAAATATCATTAAAAATAGAAATATAAAATACATAATAAAAAAATTTTATAAGGACTTATAAAATTTTAATTTATGCATCATGAAAATGTTGTATGTGAAAGATCTATAATAAAATAAAAAAGAATTTTAATCTGAGTTTAAATAATTATGGTTAGCATAAGTACAATTGCATGATCTTATCACAGTTTAGTACAGTAATTAACAGTGTGTATTAGTAAATTTATTTGTGTGATTAATTTACCCCATTCTATTATTGTAGTATTTACTATCGTAATCTTAAAACAAATAATGAATGATATGTATGAAATCAAAATGAAGTAAGTATGTTTTCTGTATATTATTTAAAATATGAATAATAGTAATTAATTTTAAATGCAAAACAAACGTATTAAAAAGTTTAAAAGTTCGTTTCATAATATATGTATATATGTGATTGAATTAGTAAAAAGTTTACAATCTTGAACCCCTGGATTTTTGGCGCTTCCTTTGAAGCCAAGATATGCTCCAAGATTTGACTAATATGATGGCCGTTGCAGTTACACGAAATCTAAACTAAATTCTGCAGTTACCAAAAATGAAATTTAACACCAAATGTTTCGCTAAACCAAGGATTACCCAATTTTACACCTAGCAGGATCAGATTTACTGTATGGTCACCCTTGGCAGGTTTTTTTTGCGCCAAATTTGGCGAACATTTTTGCTGGAAACCCGGCAAACTAGTGTTTTGGCAGCCCTATTTGTCATTGATTTCTCATGAATATTTACCAATTTAAATTCATTAATATAAAATTTAATTAAACAATTTTATGGATAGTTTAACATATCAACTTTATTATTTTACCATTGATGTTTGAAAATCTATAAATCTGTTTTTTTGTTAAATTTGTAAAATTAGAAAATTAGTTGACTACAATTAGTTATTGTTCAATACCAACAATGTATGAAATATTTGTCACTATTTCAGCCATTTTCCTCCCGTCGTTTTTCCCGACCGGAAATTCGCCATTACGTCACCCTTGGCGACTTTTTTAAAATTTCGCCAAGAGTGACCGTACGGTAATTTTTATCACCTAGCATATTGAATCTTATTTAGATCCACCCTTTAGCAAAGAGCGGTAAATCTAGAAAGAAAATTCGGCGCAGATGCCGTTTAATACGGGATGCCAAATTCTGAGTTTGGTATTTTGGGTGACCTACACTTTAAGGTGCCCCTCAGTTTCTTGCCCATTTGGCATCATATTGTTTGCAATGTTGATTTATTTCTGGTTGATCCATTGTGTTTTCAGCACTATATTATTTCTTCAAACATGCAAAAGAACAAACTTGGCAAAAAAAAATTGCCAAAAGGCATCCTAAAGTATATTTTTTCCTATATTTTTTAGTTAGATTTTCTTATTTATCTGGCAACCCGGTTTATATTTCATCATAAATATGGAAACCTATAAGAATTATGGAGAAAATTCTGTTTTATCAACCCTAGTATTTAAATCATCGTTCAAGTCAAAATGCACTATCTTGGCAAAATTTCTTCATCACCAAAAAATTTAGAATTTGGCATCCTGGATTATACGGCATCTGTGCTAAAAATTCTGGTAAATGTGATTGTACACGGCGGATTGAGTAAAACTAGATCTATTGCAGTTGGTATAATAATTTGTTTCCTAACGGAATCGAAGCTTTTCTTACTTTTGTTTATCAATGAAATTTAGGTTTCAAATAAAGTTTTACTCATAAATGAAAAAGACTCATTAAGTAATCTTGTACAACGATTGGTCGGCAATCCTAATAAGCGCAAATTAGCTCTTTCTGAAAGACAGCAATGCAAAATTAGGAAGACAAAATAGACAAAATGGCGTCAAGTTAATAATATATTTAAAAAAGGAATCATTTCAAAAAACGAACTTTACACTTTCCAAAAAAATGGTTTTAATTAGAATTATTTTTAGAAATGTATTTTAAAAAAACAGATTTTATAAGAATTTACAGGTTATTAAAATTGATATTTTTCAGATTTCATTTAATGACTGTAGAATAAAAATATTTTAGCATATCAGAAAAAAGCAATAAAATTTAAGAATTTTTGGGATTTTTAGATAAAATATAATTAAAACAAGAATTCTCTAGTGAAAAAATTAGTTCGCAATAAATATAAGTAAAACACATTCATTTAATATATTTAATGACAGAATTCTGAGAAAATATAGAAGAATAAATGATTAACCAAATTTATCATTCTAATAAAATTAAGTTTTAATTGTTTTTATGGCAGTTGAAATATTTAAATATAATTCCAACTTTGCCAACACAATTCAATGAATATTAATTTTTTTGATTATATCTGTTAAATACATAATAAATGCTAATCATATCGAATATCATAAGAAAATTTCATGTTTCAAACGATACTAAATTGCCGACCGATGGCTGAGTGGTTAGCGCTCATGACTCTTGAGCAGTGGGTCCTGGGTTCGAATCCCGGTTCGGGCATGGATGTTACTTTCTTTCTCTGTTCTCTCTGTGTTTCTCTATCCTTTCTTCCGTGATGATGTATGAATGTGGCCCACCCTTTAAACGGATTTGTGGTGGTATGACGCGGGTAAAGCCCCTATTACATTAGAGTTGCCCGGATTTCAGTTTGCGCAACTCCCGTAGACTTAACATTACGTGACGTCACAGCTTAAAATTTGAGCAACTCGTTCTTTTCGTCCAATGAATGCTTCAGATTTCTTTCAGGTTTGCTGTAAGAAAATAACAGCTTTACTAGATTTAATAATAGATCCCTTTTTTGGCTAACATTTTTAAGTTTGCCATATTTTACTCAGAAGGTGTCCACATTTCATAATGAATTCTTATTTGGGAATTTAATTTGTAGCCAAATTTTATTTACTATTCGCCATCTTGCTTCATGTGAACCTTTACTTTAAAGATAAGGAAAGATAATCTTTGCGACGTGAAAATCAATGCTAATACATAAATAACTCATTTTGTGTGTATAATTTATTCTTAAATAAAAAGACAAAGAATTTGAAAGAAAAATAATTTCAGATTGAAGCTTCAATTTAAACTTGAAATTCTACAAACACCACACAAATTTGTATATATTATATTGTAAGATTTTCCTATACAAAAATAATTTCTTAACAACAATGTTTATAAAAAATTAATGATTAACTATTGATATATTAAAAAAAGAAACTCAAATTACTATTTTAAAAATTGAGAAAAATGCACAAAAATTATATTTTTTAAAAAATATATATATTAGTTATGAATTTTAATTTATTTTTAAAATGAAAAAATCAATTATTTCTCTTTTTTATTAAAGTAAATATTGTGGCATATTAAAATAAGATGCATTTTTAAACTAGTTATTTATTACATTTAAACAAACACACTACATAAAAGCAGAGATTCTTTTATGTAGTGTGTTTGTTTAAATGTAATAAAAAATTATTTATTACATTTAAACAAACACACTACATAAAAGTACACACTACATAAACTACATATCTTTATTTACATGCAGTTTCTTAAACTATAATCTGCAATAAAATGACAAGTATATTTTGAATGAATATATATATTTGTAAGTTTTGTGGGAAAAAAATGAAGAAAAGAAATAATTGATAGCATTTTGTGATGACATTATATGAATAGTTTGTTTCATATTACATTTTCAAATTGAAAAAAAATGTTATGAAATTTGTATGAAACTAAAAGAATGAAGTGCTATTTAGCATCATAGCTGATAATCTTGCAATTGAAGGCAGAATCTTGCAATTCTTGCAGTAGTGACGGCAATTAGTCTTATATTGTTCATTTCAATGATTAGCTAATTGCTTTAAATTGGAAGTCAAAATACTCTCTATATTTACCATGATGTGAATTAAATTATTTTGCAAATATAGCAATCATCTATATTTTTTATACTTACTTTCACATTATTTGTATTTACATCGCAAATAGGAACAAATACAAGATTTCTATTTTAATCAAATATTGTATTTAATTTCATTATTAAAATTGTAACTTTTTAATACATAAAATTGTAACACAGCCCTTTTTAAATTTGATTTTTAACTAGTTTTATACTATAATCTATAATATGTTAAAAATGCTTCATCATAAAAACAATTGAAAAAGGCTTGAAATTATTAAAATTTTATATTGATTTAAATCAATTTAATACACAATATATACAGGAATAATATTTTAATGTTTATTTAAAATAGAAATTTTTGCTTACATTAAAATCATTTCACTATTTTATTTGTACACATCAGTATTTTCATCATTATAGGAATTTATTTTTAAGTCTAATTTACATACTGTCAAAAGTAAATGGGTTAGTTGTAAGATTGCAATATATTTTGGATGAGTAAATGAACATTATGTAAGTGTGTTCCAGGGAAAAAATGTATAAAAGAATTTAATTATATGAAGAATAATAATGAAATTTTGTAAATAATAAACCAAAATGCTTGTGCCTTCAACATTTAATTATAATGCATTAACTTGCTAAAAAGAAAAACAGGAAAATAATGTAATGAAAAAATAAAAGTAAAATTAATACTAAATATTTTTATATGGCATACTTATTTCGACTGAAGTTTTAGTTTAAATATGCAAATGTAAGTTCAACACAAACTGTAAACATTGTAAAATGATAAAATAGTCTCTCATGTATTGAATAACTAACAAAACTTTAAATGAAATTAATGTTTGAAAACTCAGTAAATATAATAAATATTGAAATTGGAACACTTCTCATCTACTTTGCTGAAGAAATTTAAAACAATTTTAACTATCTATTAAATTTATTAAGTGTTTCATCTATAATATTGAAAAAAATATACAATAAAGACAAAAAAATTTTAATCTTCATCAAATGAGTTTATTAAGTTGATTATTTCTAACTGAAGAGCATTTCCTTTTTGTTTGTTTTTAATATCGGCAATTCTGCTAGATTGAAATGGAATACAATAATTAAAACAAATCACTTATTTCCATGTTATTACTTCCACTTGGCGAAAAAAAGACAAAACATGATCCGTGTTTAAAATCATTGGCGATATGAATTGCTCGAGTTGCTGCTGCATGCACAAAAAAGTTGCTCATTCTCGGCAACTTATAACGCCAATAACTTTCATTTGGCATGAAACTTGGCGAAAACAAAATGATTTACAAATTTCAACTGCGCAGCTGTGAAAAAAATCTGTAATATTATTGGACGGATAGAACGAGTTGCTCAAATTTTTAGTTGTGGCGTCACGTAATGTTAAGTCTATAGGGCCTTAACGCTACTCGTCTCCGTGACTTGGTTCACAGGTGCCCGCTAGGTAACGATATATTCTAGCCTTGTTGTGGCATACGGTTCAACCCTCAAGTGCCCGCCGTTGGAAAAAAAACGATACTAAATTTTAAAATATTAAGTTAAAAATTCATGAGTATCGTTAATTAAAAACTACCATAATGCACTATTATAAAGTTTCGTTGCCAATATCAATCCATATTTGGCAATTAATTTCTTTTGATGAATTTTTTGGCAACTAAAAAATGGAATCAAAGATTGTGTTTAGCCTCTGTAACTTGTGACCGTAATATTTCTTTTAGACGATTCTGCTGTCATATAATCTTTAAAAGAAGGTTTGAATTTTTTGGCGATAGTTAACATACATCATTAGCTCGTAATGCTTTCTTCCACAAAAAAAAGTTTAAAAATCTCATTAATCAATAAAATTCGATTAATGATAAAATTTAATAATAAAATCAAAATAGTAAAGGCGTTAAACAAGAAAAAAAGAGAGAGACCAGAATATTCATCACGAAATCTAGAAAAGAAGATTTTAGAATATTCTAGAAGACAAAAACCTCAGCAGAATAGGCTTAAAAAATCAAATTGCTTTCAAAAGAATTTTCATTAAAATGCAGAATTAAAAATTATAAAATCCTAATTCAGCCCACCACTTGATGAAAAAATAACTAAATGGTACCAAACATTTAATTCAAAATGATGTTGTTTCGTGTGCCAGTAATATGGGGTGCGCTGCTCCACTTTTTCAATTGAACCCTATTTTGGTGTGGAGTCCGAGTTCTTCAGTACACACATGCCATAGGGACCCGTTTATAGGGTAGGCAACCATTCACACCTCATTCATACAAGGAAAGGACAAAGACAGGATAGATAGTGAGAGAAAGTACTTCCATGCCCAAACCGGGATTCGAACTCAGGACTTCCTTATCCGTAGTCAAGGACTCTGACCACTAAACAGGGCGGGCGGCAATTCAAGATGATGCAAGATATAAGTAATTTGAAAGGAAAAATGTACTTTTACGGACTTTTGAAGTCTTTTCGAAAAGTCGCCAATGATAGTCGTCAAATCATTATTGCAGCAATTTTTTCTTCATTACTGTAGCAATTTTTGTTTTTAATTTATCAAAGAGGGAAGAGGAATCTGTACTTGTCTTCCAAGAAAGATGCATTTTGCCTCGCATTCAAACTTGTGCTATTGGATACAAAATGAAATCAAGGGAAATATGTGGCGTTGCAACATGAAGAATCGTAAACTTATAACAAGCATTCGATCTGATAATTGGTTCAGTGGATCGAGAATTAAATTGCAACAGCGCTACAATTTATTTATTATTAATTTACAATTAAGAGATGCGAAGAGCAACTGAATAATTGCGAAAACACGTTTGATAGTTCTAAGCGAGAAGATAAAATTTCTTTGGATCTCATACGTCCTGAGGATATATAGGTCTAAAAATAAAAAAAATGGAACAACAAAATTCAGTCCAAACTATATTAAAAACAATCACCGAAATATGGTTTCCCCAAACTTTTTATCTTTGGTGACTAATTTAGCGAAGGAGACCGCAAATTTATTTGAGTACCAGAAAAAGTTTATCCAACGAGAAATTTGGAAGGAAGTTCAACATTTCTTTCACATAAATATTAAAGCAAGAAATACCTTTCATTTTAAAAAATGTGTATAACATCATCTTAATCATTATTTAAAACTAAAAAAATAATAACTGGAATATTCCTGGAATAAGAGCAATATAATCCAGAGATTGTTCTAGTATTTAAGACTAAAAAAATATTAGAAAATTTTCGGAATCATTATTCTTGGAGATGGATTGGGTTCCTTCTTTTCACGTTTATCGTTCTTGGAGATGGGGTGGATCTAAATAGCATTTGACCTTCAAACCAAATTGTTCGACATTGATTTACAATGAAGCAATTAGTAAATTTGCTAAATGTGAATGCAATAGAATCTTCTTAATATTCTCGATCTTTCTGAGGCAGTTAGTAATTTGAGTTAGAGGAAAACTACAAAATCATCCCAGAAAAAAATGTTATAAAATGTTTTTATATTTTCCTTAGAGTTTCACTTAGTGATTTATCGCTTATGCCGTAGAAATGGAATAGTATCAAAATAATTTGTCAATAAAATTGTAGTATAAAATTGAAATAATTTTAACTAGTTGATATAAAATGTAAAGTAATAATATTAATAAAGTGAGTTTCCTATTGAGAATTTTAGTTAAATAAATATTCTTGAAAGCAATGAATGAAGTAAAAATTAAAAAAAATAACATTACGATACTAAAATACACATCACGGAAAAATTTCACGTTTAATTCATCTTCATAACAATAGAAAAAAAAAAACCAAATAATAGATAAAACTAAAATAAGAACAAGAACAATTATAAATGATTATAATTTTGTTATCTTGACTTATAATCACCGTGACTTAAAAAGTTTGCTGATGTCAAATTTTATAGTTGTTAAGACGTTGAAAAATATGATAGAAAGACAACAATGAAGTTAATTTGTAAAATACAATGTTGTGATACAGTATTTCCAAATGTGAAATATTAATATAAAAATGTGACAACTCTGTGTTGACTTCGTCAGTAAATCTTGAATTAAAAAGTGTTTCCTGCTTCGTGTTATCTCGAGTACTCAAAACAAATAAATTTAAAACACAACAGAAAAATGTATTTAAATTGTATTAAATATAAATGAATTACTTCGATTAAATATTAAAATTTTCGTCTGCTTTTTGAAATTGTTTTCAGATTATACTATTATTTCGTTATTAAGTAGTGGCAATTAAACAAAATACCAAACGATAATTTTAAAATGACGAAAGTTTTCAGCTAAACAGAATACTTTCTCATTTACATAGTTTCCTGTTTATAAGGTAAAGTAAGTCATATTTTATCTCTTGTAAGCAAATGTATGATTGTAATTATTTTCCAACATAAAATTATATGCAAAGTTTGTAATGTAACATTATAAAATTAAAATTACTAGAAAATGATTTAATACTTTGTTCATTAAGTTCCTATGAAGATAATTTTCATATGATAATTTTAATTCGAAATCATGTTAAAATTGCCATGCATATAACCAACTGATTTATAATAAAAATACTTACTGACATATAACAAATATTTTTTCTTAAATGTGGAACAAAAACATTTGAGTTCTACAAAACATTTTTTTTGAATTTCACAATTACAAATGGAAATATAAAATTATTTTTTTAATGTTTAATGAGAATAAAATAATATATTTCATAATATAATAGATAAAAGATATACATTATATTATGAAATATATTATTTTATTCTCATTAAACATTAAAAAAATAATTTTATATTTCCATTTGTAATTGTGAAATTCAAAAAAAAAATGTTTTCTAGAACTCAAATGTTTACATGTATGTTATGAAGATATACATGTATGTAAAAGATATACATGTATGTTATGAATAACACTATTTAATGCGTATATGTTTCTTATTAGTTGATTATTATGTTAATAATGATGGATTAAACAAATGAAATAACTTAATGATAAATTTTAAAAAAATTCTTAAAAATAGGGAAAATTTGAAAAACTATTATATGTGTATCCTTTGTATTTTCTTTAAATTAGCAGTTTACGTAACCTTTTAAGGAAAACTTTGTAAAGAACAATTGTTATTTTTTGTAAAAACTATATTTAGTTAAACTATATTCAAGTTATTTTCAATATAAATAGAAATCACTTTATAATTCAGATTTGGATATAGGTACAATATATATATAACCAATAACTTTTTACATCACATCATTATGTTTTTGAGTGAAACCTGAAAGATTTTTCTATAAAAAAATATGGAATTTTGGTACTTACGTATTATTCCGTCGACGTTTTTCACTATAAAAAATATGTCCTCAGATTTAATTAATTTTTTTCGAAATTTCAAGGAAAAGTAGAATAGGTTACTTATATATTCATTATAACAAATATAACAAAAACTTTATTTGCTGCTTATATGATGTTAAATCAAATCATTACACGACATATTTTTTCTCAGATAATGTCGATGAGGTAGTACGTATATAAGTACTGGAATTTTTTATAAAAATGAAAATGCAAGACATCAAAGAGAAACATCAGATCACATAAGTACATCAAAGTATATTTTTAAATAAATTGATACAATTAAACTATCATCTCCCATATTTGTTAGTGTGTTTTGGAGAACTTTAATAAATAATTAATTTTAATGTGTTTGCTAATTTCATTTGCTCTAATTGATTGAGTCTTATTTGAAATCATCTCATTGCCAAAAGTGGAAAATCTGATAAAAAAGAAACCGAATTATAGCCAATCGGAAAAATTCTGAGAAGATGATTCTAATAAGGCTTATCATTTTTTAGTTTTTAATAAAGTTTAAAAAGTTTTTATTCTAGCTTTAAAAATAATATTTCTCTTGCGCTAATATTTAAATGAAAAAGTTGATTATTTATGAACTGCGCGTGCCTTACATTAAGACGTTGATTCTTTCTGTTGTCCCCAAACGAAGGTATGAAACAGGACCATTCGATTTAGTTCTTTTAGAATGTCTTTTCGAAGGAGAAAACTATAACAAATGCTAATTAATCACGAAAAATATAAGAATGACGTTTTATTTGCTGTGGAAAGTAAATGCAGTAATTATCTTTCCGATGGGTGTATAATAGGTAGTAAAAAGGTATGAGGTACTTAATTGGAACACGATGGTTAATGAGTCCTTGTTTTGGGGTGTATGTCAGCATTAATTAATTTGATTTTTAGTGATTACATAATAAATCACATTCCTTATTCAAATATTTTAAAATTAATAAAATTTTAGGCTCAAAATTTGGGTATTGTAAGTAATATTTTTAACAAAATAGCGATTTTATCATACAACTAATAACGTAAGTATCTTGTGGCTCTGTAATTGTCTCAAAGGTATATATAACTTCTTTTCAATTATCTAATTTATATTTTATTTAACAACACTACTCAATATTATTATTATTTCAACATCCTCTTTTAACACATTTGGTGAGAAATAGTGTTTAGAATTCGAAAATATAAAATTAAAAAATATGGTTCTAAAAACTTATTAGTTAAAAAATGGAAGAACATTAATTCGAGGAAAAAATTCGTAAAATCTATGTTCCTAAAAGTTGTTGTAAACACTAAAGAATATTCTTTAAAATTCTAGTTAATTCAAATATTAGATTATTTATTTATTATATTGATAATCCCTACAATGTTTTCTACATTACTACATTTTTTCTAAAAAAATTACATTTGATTCTAAAATATCTAATAAAGCTTAGTTAAACATATCTAATAAAATTAAATTATTTAATAAAACCAGTGTAGCTCTGAAAATATTGGTGGTATTGCAATAAATTGCTAATATTTGAAAAAGTTTGGTAAGATTTACTGTGATTTTCTGAGAGTTTTTACTATTAATAACTCAGCTTAACAAATTCGATTCGTTTTCTGTTCCTTAGATTAAATTTTATGACTCTGTATAGGGAAAAGCTGCTTTATTCATATATCAAAATCAAAATGATCATTCATGTATAGTTTATGTAGATCTATTTCTGCAATTTTTTCAAATTGACTGCAGCAGAATATTTCAGTGACTTGATCAAGCAAATTAATGACAGAGAAATTAACGGAAACTTCCTTAAAGAAAACACTCAAAAACAATATTTTGGCATTTTATTCTAATTGGTCTAATGGGTCTCCAATTGCCGACCAAATGTTCAGCTGATGTACTTCTATTTTATTGTTCACTGAAACGCGTTTTTCGAATATAAAGACGTCTTTATGAAACATTTTTCAAACTCACCAAGGTTTTATGAAAATAAGACCGTGAAATCGAAAGTATAATTTTAATGGTATAATACAGTATATAATACGGAAAACTTTTTGCCAATTACCAACAAGGTCTTTGTTCCCAACTTTATCAAATCCTCTATAAAACGTTAACTAATTTAATGTGAATTAATTAAAACTAATTTGAATTTTTTATGCTCCTCACAAATTATTTTCAAACTCATTATCATAAAAAACAGATTTAATTTGAAGGCCAATTTTATCTTATCTTTGGTAACCTTTTATTTCATCTTTGGTTAGCATTAATATTTTAATTTGTTTCTGAAATGCAAGAAAAAGTCCCCTTCTTTGTCTACAATTTTATATATATTTTCATCAAATTCAGTTTAGTATGCAACGGGAGAAGAAAAATGGTATATTTTATATGTTTTGTCGAACTTTTTTCTTGGGGGTACTATTCAATGATGTAGTCGGTAACAGTTCTTCTATTAAGGCCGTTCCATTTACATAGGCACGTGTGCAAAAAATGACCGTTGAGCGACAAACAAACCAACTATTTACATAGGAAGCAAGAGAATTTAGTGTGTAGGAGTCAAAATGTGTTTAACTTAATATTATTATTTTTTAGATATCTTTAAGTACTAACAATTTTATCTAATAACGATCTTCTGTTTGGTGACTACAAGTGTACTTTTGTTATATGCCTATTTAAATTCTTATGACTTTCAGATCTCTACAAATTAACAGTTAGAATGTAGAGTAATAAATTAATTTCCATATAGAATTCATAACTTTGAATATTTTTTTTGATTCTGTAGAATATGCTACATGAAAAAAATTACTAAATTCAAATATGACTATACACATATATACACTGTAAACAATCTACGTTTGGTATTTGTCACATGAGAAGTACTAAATGTAGCAGCGCATCTGGTCAGGGCTAGGGAAAACATAAGGGCTGGCTCATCGCCAATAGAATTTTCTGCATAATTCTTATAGGTCTCCATATATATGGCGTAATAAAAACGAAGTTACCAGATACATAAGAAAATCCGCCAAAAAAATGCCAATCTCAGAATTTGGCATCATGGATTATACGGCACCTGTGCCGAATATTGTTGTTTAGAACTTAAGTACGATTTGCTTTCAAGACAAATGTTTTTTTTTTTTTTTTTTATTTAGAAGATTTTGAATAATGGCGTTCTATACATTAAAGCGAATACGAGGTACATGAATACGTTAAAGCAAAACACTTAATTATAGGTGTTGCTTTATTTTTACAATATTCCTTACCTTCATTATGAGGTAAACGATTTTAAATCAGCTTAACAATTATATCAGTTTGGTGGATCAAGGATTATAGCTCAAGTAAATTATCGATGTAGTCCTGTTGGTGTTCCAGAAATAGCTTGGTTTACCATATCTAAAGTATCGAAATAGGTTATCAAGATTGGCGAAAGCCAAAATTATAGCCTACCAAAACCATTCGCACCAAGTTTGCGGCCTCTGGTAGGATCCAACTCAGTGTTGGCCATGAGGCTGTCGTGCCACTGAATTTAGTTTAGTAAGTTTTCTATTTTTAAAAATACGAGTTTGAATTTTTGGAACTAGAGTCCAGTGAAAAATATTTCGTACGAATGAAGAATGAAAGAGATTTCATCTCAAAAATTCGTATGGAGATTCCAAAATATGTGATATCCTTTTCAACCATTTGCTCTTGAATAAAATCTGAAAGTAAATTAGTTATTTAACCTACTGTAATTTTATTTTAAATTTACTGCACAAGCAAATGCTAAATTCTTCACTGATGAATAATATTTATATGAATAAAATCTATGTTCTTTTTATCCAGATGTAAGCATAACATGTTGTGTTCTCGAATGTAAGCACAAAACAGCCATTTCTAATAATTTTTGTGTTGCCACACAACTGGAGTTAAAAGTTTCATGGAAATCATCTATATTAGTAATATTTAAAAGGCCGCCCATTTTGTCTAGTGGTCAGTGTGCCTGAGTGCGGATAAGGAGGTCCTGGGTTCGAATCCGGGTTCGAGCATGGATGTACTTTCTCTCTCTATCTATCCTGTCTTTGTACTTTCCTTGTATGAATGAGGTGTGAATGGTTGCCTACCCTATAAACTGGTCCCTATGGCATGTTTGTAGAGCAAAGTCGTACTTTCTTCTTCATGGTGCTCTGATTAAAACGAAAAGATGCTCTCAATTGACTTAAAAATTCGCATAGCTAAGGCATGGCGAGCTTGGCTTGTCCAAGTGTCATTAATAACAACAACAATATTTAAAATCTCATGATTTTGGATAGTTTCATGAAAATAGTATATTAGCTATATTTAAAACTATTTGCAAATAAATGTGTTGATTTTAGCTTTCTATTCACTTCTTTTTATTGGAATTATATTCCATAAATTATCCTATTTTTTAAATTTTAATCATAATAAATTTAAATTATTAAATAAATATATGTCTCTCTCTCATTTCTAGAATTTTACTTTTTTAATTTATTTTTCAGTATAATGTGTATTTTTTAAAGAAGAAAATTTCAAAATATTTCTAAATGGAGAGAAATTTCTGCAGCTTTTAAGTTTGCCCTTTCATTAACTCCTTATGGTCAAATTGTCACAAACTTTTTTCAATACACAACTTTTATGTGTGTATGTAGTATATATATAACAAAATAAAGACATTAATTTAAAGTTGTGTATTTTATTTAATCGGTTGAATATGCATGTATATATCATATAAAATATAAATGTTTATATTTTCATTTATGCAGTCTGAGAAACTATAAGTAAAAATAATCTATCTTCTCTGTGAGGATAATCTTTTCTATCTTGTATGGCTAAACATTTAGAGATAGAGAGTTGAAGAAGAGTTTGTGGTATCTCATTACATACAGTAAAGGCTATAACTCAATCTCGGCTTCTGAACAGCATCTACTTGTACTTGATGAATCTTTAAGAAGAAAAAAGATATCTAAAGGGACAAGAAAGCATTGACATTTTGTCCTGTAGTAATGAATTGCTGTAAGACATGTATTCATCAAGGGTTGTCACTTTGTTTCCTAGAAACATATTACAAGATCTGCAAAAGCAATGTAGTTCCTTCTCATTCTTACTCCTGACTGAACATGATCATTTGATTTACATATGTTCATCTTGAATGATAACATTTTGAGTTGAATGTGTTATTATCCAGACACTTCTTGCACTAACGCCAAAGAAATGCGTCATGTGACTGACTTGGTGACTGAATGATCATTGCTCTGGTCTATATCACAGTAAAAGTGAGTTCAACTGCAACTTCATGCTTGAATGTTTGTGATTGGAATCCACTCGAAACAGCAGGCTTCTGTTGAAAGATCTCTTGGGCGTCAAAGACGGCCATAGCCAAATAAAAGTTGTTGCTATCATTGCTCTGGGATATACATCACAGTAAAAGTGATTTCAACTCCAACTTCATGCTTGGATGTTTGTGATTGGAATCCACTCGAAATGGCAGGCTTCTGTTGAAAGATCTGTTGTGTGTTAAAGGCGGCCATAGCCTGACAAGCCAAATAAAAGTTGTTGCTATGTATCAAAAAAGTTGTAGAAGATTAGTACTTCAGTGCCTTCTATCCTTGTAATATGGCATTTTCCGACGTCTGTGGTAAGTAACCAATCAAGGATTAAGCAATGGATAACTATAACTTGTGTTTGTCGTAGTAGTCGATAGCCAACAATGTTGACAGACACTAGTCTGCGTGCTTTGATATTTCACTAATGTTAGTAACATTTTGTGACTACCTTTAAATTCTGTGAATGATTTCTACACACAGTTAAATATTTTCAAAATCTGCTGAAAATTACAGCTCAATAGATTAAAAAGATGTTAACAGCAACAACAGCAATATTTCCTCAAGAAACGCCCAATTCTATTCCTCAAATTTTGACGGTGGATGTTCCGATTTCGAGATGGAGATGAAACCGGAAAATCCACCTCGGATTCAGCCGAAACACTTTCTTCTGAGGGGTGAGGAAAAGGGGATGGTAGGACTTCGGGGTCAGGTGTGTACGTGCGTGGATGGGAGATCTCGCCATCTGAGGATGAGGTTTCCTCGTGGGTCCGATGCTCACCCCTTCCATGCACGTAATCCATGCGCAATATCTGCCAGGGGTCAGGTGGAATCTCACAACTCCCCCTAAATCGGATTCTGCATCGAAATATTCAGAATCATCATCGCTGAAATTTTCCTCAATGGGTTCAGAGTCCCTACCATACACCAGGGGTTGACCTACAAATACAAAATAATTCATATAATTGGACAGAGTCCTTAAAACTATACTAATAACATTGCCCATAGCAATGATAAAATGGAATGAATTAAGCGTTTAAAATCACACTCAATCAGAGCAAGCAAAGAATTCGCAGTTTAACGCACAAAGGTTTCACTGGAAATGAAGAAAATGTTTACTGTTGAGATTAGCATGTAATTGTTAAATAATCGGTATTGTTAGTTTGCATTGTTACACAAAACGTTTGCCATTATTTTTAGCTATAACAAAGCGAATTAACCTTCAATAATTAAAATAAAATCATTACAATTATCTGTTAAAAATACTTATATTTTTATTAAAAATATATATTATAACATTATACATAATAAAAATATAATTTTACATATGTGTTAAAAATATTTACTATAATATATATTTTTCATATTTTATAAATTAAAAATTTGTGTTACAGATTTTTTCAGAAAATTTTTCACTATGTATATATTACATTTTCTCTTTGCTTTTAATAATTTTCTATAAACCTTTTTATTTTTGAGAATGTCAAAAATCAAATAGTCTGTGATGCAATTTTACAGCAAAATGTGAACGCCACCCTATTTCGTTTGTTTGTGCTCTCTCCTGTAACATTTTCCATCAATGGGCAAAATTGATAGTGATTTGTTGTCTGAAATAAATACCGAACTCTCAATGTAAACATCTACATTGAGTTGAGGAAATCGAACCCAGGAATTATTAAACTGAAAAGTAATGCTTTAACTGTTCAACTACAGCCCCAGCATAATCACTGTCAGACTGCACTTTTTATCAGCATTGAATGATAACATCTGTGCTTAGCACTAAGATCTCATTATAAGTGCAACACTTATACATACGTTTGGAATGATTTGTTGGTGTGGTATTTGATTTTGTGAGAAATGGCCGCAGGAAATTTCTCATAAAATTCAAAAAATAATCGCGTTTTTGAAATAAAAACAACGTCGACTAACACTGAAAATAATTTATTTCAATACATTTAATAGCAGAACCTTATACAAGAGCAGTTTCAAAATTACGCAGGAAGTCTTTAACTCTATGACCGCTTTTCAATAATCCTTCATGGTAGCTAGCGTTCGACTCACGGATTTTTGTTTTTTTGCCATCCGATATCAAATAAATTCTTGTCTTGCAGTTTCAAAATTATGTATGAGGATATTAATTTGGGATCATTATTTCAATACTTCTTTTCATGTCAGCTTGAGTTCGAATCATAGTTCGTTGTTGTCATTACCACTCGACAGCAAATAAATAATTGTTGTTACCAACAGCAAATAAATTTCTGTTGCCCCCGGCAGCAAATAAATTCTTGTTGCCACCCAAAAGCAAATAAATTCCTGTTACCCTCCGAAAGCAAGTAAATTATTATTGCCAGCAGAAGTTGAACAAAATAGTTCTCTCTCATTCTAATTTCATAGATATCTTGACAAGAAGTCAGTCTCGTTTTCAGTTTGTGCAGAAAGTGGAGAATAAGATGGTGTGACAGCCTTAGATGAATAAAAAGTTCAGATTCAGGTGTATCCTTTAGGATGGACATAATTTCAGTACTTATTATGTCTTTCGGGCAACCTCTTTTCCTCAAGAGAACCACTGAAATTACAAGAATTGAAGTTCAAAACATATTTCGGTTTTTAAATCCTTCCAAGACGTCATTTCCAGAGAAAAAAGCGTTGCCAACTTTGAGGGCGAAAATTAGGATTTGGAAAAATAATAGTTATTTCCTTTTAAGATATTTGCTTAAAACGCTGGTTTTCGCCACATAATAATCTTTCATATAAAGCTCAACTAAGCATTAAGTCAAATGAGGTGTGAAAAAATAGAAAATATTCTTTAACTGCGAATTAATTCTGTCGAAATCTCGAAATACATGCACGTTTTTTCCGATTAATGATTCATTGTGTAAAAATCAGCGTTCATTACAGTGAAAAATATCAATAATTTTTAAAAACTTAAAAAATATTATATATTATTATTTTTTTAAAAATAATGAGATTAAGTATTTTCATATTTTTTACTGATTCCATATTTTCTCCTAATATTTTATTCACACATTTTTTCCTATTCCCATAGTTTCTCCTAATATTTTATTCACACATTTTTTCCTAATACCATATTTTCTCCTAATATTTTATTCACACATTTTTTCGTAATCCCATATTTTCTCCTAATATGTTATTCACATATTTTTCTTAATCCCAGAAGTCGTGAAAAGATGACATTTATAGGAGAGCAAAAAGGCCCACAGACCTTTATTCTTGAAGCTAACGAAATTCCGGAATAATGTGCATTGTGGCGCAAGCAACTTTACAGTGAGATTAAAATCAATGTTCTTACAGTTGAAATAAATTACAAAAGCTATCATTGAAAATTCAGCAGATAAACAGAATTTATTTATATAAATATATCATACATAATGTTTAAAAATTGCAATGTTTTTGATCACACACACACACAAATATTTTACCAAAAATTTGTACAAAAACATGTTCAATTAGTTTATTAGTTAATTATTTTGTTTATATATGTATATATATATATATATATATATATATATATATATATATATATATATATATATATATATATATATATATATATATATATATATATATATATATATATATATATATATATATATATATATATATATATATATATATATATATATATATATATATATGTATATATATATATATATATATATATATATATATATATATATATATATATATATATATATATATATATATATATATATATATATATATATATATATATATATGTATATATATATGTATATATATATATATATATATATATATATATATATATATATATGTATATATATATATGTATATATATATATATGTATATATATATGTATATATATATATATATATATATATATATATATATATATATATCTAATATATAAAATTCTCGTGTCACAGTTTTCGTTGCCATACTCCTCCGAAACGGCTTGACCGATTTTAATGAAATTTTTGTGCTTATCCGGTATCTATGAGAATCGGCCAACATCTATTTTTCATCCCCCTAAATGTTAGGGGTAGTACAACCCTATTTTTTTTTATTTTTTTTGGTTAGTTCTGTAAGTTCCTAATAGATGGCGGTTTAGCATCTAAGTTGCACAGGTATTCGGCAGATGGCGACGTGTTTATTTTTCTAGATTATACCATCTTCGAGAAAATTATCGTGCGCGCGCAAGCGCGTGGTTAAATATAGAATTTACATACATTTTCATGATGTATAATGATACTATAACAATTTTTCGTGAATCATTTTCATAATTATACTTTGTATTGTGTTATTATTGTGCAGTATTCAGTTTGAATATTTTTAATATTATAAATAGTAAAATAAAATTTTATTTATTACTGTTTTTCTCTACTAATTTTCATACCACCTCGAAAATATGTAAGTATTTCTTGATAGCCTTTTATTATTTTTTATTTTTTTTATAATTTGATAATTATTAATTTATTCAGTAGAACATTTTGTTCTAATTTATTTATTCAAATGATAAATTCTTTTAATTTTTTTATTTCAGTATAATGCCGCGGAAAAAATTTTTAGTTTTAATATAATTTAAAAATAAAATAATAATAGTTCGATGTCAATGTCATCTACCTCATTTATAACAATTTATTTTTAGATGTCTTTAATTTATATAGCATATTTTATAAGTAAGTCACTGATTACAAACTATAATTTAATATAAGATGAATAAAATGTAAATTCAGAAAGTGTATGTTGATTTGTGCTTAATTTCAAAATTTCGATACTTTACCTATTACTATTAAATTTTGGTGAAACGTTTTATTTTTAATCTCCTATGAATGAACCTATTCTAAATTTTTTAGAAAATATTAATTTGATTGAACCCAAGAATTAGTAAAAAATTGATTCAATGTATTTTAAAAACTCAGCCACTGCAACGCGTGGCTGGGTCAGTTGTATATATATATATATATATGCATATATATATATATATGTATGTATGTGTATATATATTATGTATATATATATATATATATATATATATATTATATTATATATATATATATATATATATATATATATATATATATATATATTATATTATATATATATATATATATATTATATTATATATATATATATATATATATATATATATATATATATATATATATATATATATATATATATATATATATATATATATATATATATATATATATATATATATATATATATATGTATATATATATATATATGTATATATATATATATATGTATATATATATATACATATATATGTATATATATATATTTATTTATTTATTTACTTGTATTTATATCAAGACAGTCAAAAAATAAAGGAAATCATCATGTTATTTATGGATTTCATTTTGGGATAATATAACAGTTTTTTTTAAAATGTGAAATAATATTATAATAGTTTTTTTTTAAAAAAATTTGAATTTAAAGATTTGGGTGAAAAAGGTACAATAAAGGAAAATAACTAATGGAAATATTAGTAAATTATATATCTAATACAATGTAAAAAAAAAAGAAAAATGTAAGGAGATTCAATTTTATTTTGATTTATAATATTAGCTAATGCTCCCACAAGTTATTTTTTGTTTTATTGATTTAATTTATCCTATACTATATCAGAAACCACCGTGAACGGTGTTCCGCTATGTCGTAGTGCGGTGGCTTGCGTGCGCTGATGATCCCGAGAGCTATGCCGGCGGTAGCTTTGTTTTGTTTTTGTTTTTGTTTGTCGCTCAACGGTCATTTTTTGCACACGAGGGCTAATTAGACCGGGACTTACGGCTTAAAGTGGATTCCGAACCACTACAAACATCCATACCCAAGGTGGGATTCGAACCCACGAACTGTTGAACCGAAGGCAAGAGCGCTAACCATTCGGCTGTCAGCTCGGCATGCCGGCGGTAGCGTAGCTACTGTTAGGGTCATCCATGCCGGACAGGTCGGAGGGGAGGCGCCAGACACGAAAACATAAGGGCTGGCTCATCGCTTTGATGTATCGCATGCCGCTTTGTCAACGGAGAGGGGAAGAGCGTGACGTCACTGGGCATCGACTGGCTGGCATACTCTATGCTAGCTTGTGTCTGATCGGAGCTTTCTCATTCATTTTGGCTTGTTTAATGTTAATGTTTTCATTTTAAGCAAGAGTATTTTTAAAGAGGAAAACATGACATCGTGTGCTGTTGCTACGTGTTCAAATATGTATCGAAATACGAAAGGAAAACACATAATATTTCATCGATTTCCAAAAGAAAATCAAATGCTTTCAAAGGAATAGGTGCAAAGATGTCGAAGAAGTGACAAAATCAACATCAAGAATGCTAGAGTGTGCAGTGAGCATTTTGATTTGAATGAATATATGGACGACATGCAAAATCGACTACTTGGTTTGCCAGAGAGAAAAATATTAAAACCGACGTCTCTGCCTAATCTTAAGTTACCGGCTTTAAACATAATTCTAAATACTCCAAGAGAACAGAGACAAACGAAAAGAAGAAGATTAGTAGAAGCTATTGAAAGAATTGAGTGTGTGAGTCCACATAAATTATGTGATGCAGAAAATCAATGTGATGGTGATATTAAGTGCCTTAAATGCAATGAATATGTAAAAGATATAGAGGAATTGAAAAAAGAATATTATGCGCAGAAAATACAGTGAAATTCCTTAAAAGGAGCAAAAAAGAAATCGAACTTGTACAACAAGAATAATTAAACGATTGAAATCAAATAAATAACTGCTTTTAAGTGAAATACAAAAATTAAAAACGAAAATAAAATTACTTCAAAAGGAGAACGTTAAACTTGGGAAGATGGGGATAAATAATTTATTCCCTTATAAGCGTGAAGATGAAGAAAATAAATTAAGAACTAAATGGTCATCTGACACTATTTCAAAATGTATTTTGATTCGGTCATTATCTTCAAAATCTTGCGATTTTTGGCAAAATACAATGGGATTAAATATGCCAAGTGCAAGTACTGTGAAAAGATGGTGTTCCAAATTTAGTTGCATGCCTGGAATTCTTAAAGATGTAATGTTATTGATGAAAAAAAATTGCGAAACTTTGAGCGATATGGAAAAGATTTATTCTTTGAGCTTTGACGAAATGCACATAGACTCGAAATTGTGTTACGACTCTTCATTGGATGAAATATTAGGCCCATTTTGTAAAGTTCAAGTTATTTTATTGAGAGGATTAATTTTCCCGTGGAAACAGCCAATATTTTTTTATTTCGACTGTAAAATGAATAAAAATCTTTTATTTTCTGTAATAGAAGAAGTCGAATTCACTGGTGTTCAAGTTCAAGCAATAATTTCGGATCTTGGCGAGTGTCATACCTTATGGAAAGAACTCGAAATAACTATAGACAAATCGTTTTTTCTTTATCCTTCAAAAGATTCAAGGAAAATATAGGTTTTCGCTGATAGCCTCATTATATCAAGTTATTGAGGAACCATTTTTAGATAGTGGTTTAGTTTTGCGTGACGGTACAATTATAAATTCTAGAATATTATATGAGATATTGAATAAAGATGTCGGGGAAATAAAAATTTGCCATAAACTGAAGCCCCAATTTCTAACTGTTAAAGGATATGAAAGACAAAAGGTTACACCTGCAAAGACTTTATTTTCGGAAACTACTGCTAAAGCTATAATACATTTCACTGGAAATACTAAAGCGGCTGCATTTTTTTCATTAATCGATAATTTATTTGATATTATGAACAGCTCCGTACCAATACTTCCCAGTAACAAGCCTTTAAAAGCTGCTTATTGATTGCAAAAATACTTTGATACTGAAAAAGAAACTTTAAACGCAATCAAGGAGGAAGTTTTCAATTTACGTGTATTTGGAAAAAAATCGGTTTTGCCTTTTCAGAAAGGGATTATTGTTTCAATTCATTCTCTTTATGGATTATATGAAGACTTAAAATCTATAAATGTATCTTATATTTTAACAAGTAGACTTACTCAAGATGCGCTCGAAAGCCTCTTCAGCCAGTCTCGGGAGATTCAATGATCATCCTTCTCCTTCTGAAGTAATTATTCGCTTAAAAAATATTGCTCGCAAATAAATTACCTAATTTGTCACCGAAACTAAACTCTTTAGAAAATGGACCAGACGTTTATTTAACAAGTGAAATGTTAGACTCTGCATTTAATGTAAAATAACGTCAAGAAATTATCAATTCTTTTGATTCTCAAGATGATGAATTAAATCGTGAATTTTTAATTAATCCCTTACCTTTATCTTGGGAAAATGAACTTGCCTCTTCCAATCCAAATTGTGATATATCTCCATTTGAAAAAGAAGCTATGGTTTATGTGGCAGGTTATATTGCTTATAAAATTAAAGATAATTCACTTGGAACTATGTCAAGAAATTCAGTCGATATGCCCAATGATTCCGAGTGGATTAATTTAATTTCTGCTGAGGGACTTACTGTTCCAACAAAAGCATGGATGGAAACTATAAAACAAATGGACATAATGTTTCACAAATTTCATGGCGACACATTTTCTAAAGGGAAAAATGCATAGCAACATTAATTAATGAAACAGAGTCTTCTTTTCCTACTGTAAATCGAAAGGAAATTAAACTTTTTTGTCGCTTGAGAACATTTATACGAATTAGGTATTTAAATAGAAATGCAGCGATATTATCTCATAATAAAACTCAACAGAAAAACAAGAAATGGGTCAATAGTCAAAAAATCAAGATAAGCTGAAGCTAATAGGTAAATATATTTTTATATTGGTTATACAATTTTAAGTTAATTTCAATATTAATAATAATTTTTTTGGGTTTATTAAATAATAATTGCAAATTTACTAAATATTTGAGAGGCATTTGTAGTTTTTTTCACTCTGATTAAAAACATATGAACTTAAAAATAAAAAATAAGCATTTTGCTTAGAAACTCCAGGGAGCTTATTCTCCTTGGATGCCTGACTACGTCATCAACGGCTATTTCCGATGACAGTTTTGGGGAGCATTTGAGCCAGCCCTTCTCTTTCCCTAGCCCTGGCATCTGGTGATGAATTGACTTCCTTCAACCAGTGTCCTGCGAATATGGAATTATAGGATTGCTGAAAATCATACTGCATCTCAACTTCCTTCCATGATTAGCACCTAATAAATAAAGTGAAGTCGACCAGTAAAATTGTGCAACCTCATCACGGATTGGTAACCAGGAAATGGGTTTGCTTATAGCGCGCGTCTAGTATCAATTCGAGCAGTGCGATGAGGTTTGGACTTTCAATGTTGTATCATTATACCATGTTGACAGCTTTCTTGACAGTTATAACATATATTCTCTCCTGTATAATTTCAGTTCCTTGGACAATGCAGAATAAAGACAGATTGCGACTCTGCCTCACTCAACGATAACTCTGGATATCAGAGTGATTTTATGTTGTCTTTTTAGACAGGTTACAGGTTTGCGTGAAGCTTTCTGACTGCTGTATACTTATCTGAAAGTTTCTTGAAAAACCCTCATTGCCTGGTTTCAGTTTGATATCTTCCGAGAGCTCTGTACCTTATATGAAGATATGGGTACAAGTATACGATATGCCCACCTCCAATTCGGATTGATGGCAATTTTAAATGGTGATTGGTATATTTCTGACATTATAAGGCAAGTGGTTGTTCGATATCTTTGAAGCTTGCGCTACGTCATATTTTAACAAGTTAACGCAAGGACATATTTTGTATGTCAAGTCATATCTTTAATCGATAAAGAGGGTATTCGATTATTGCTTATTCGTGCAACTCCAAATTTCTTCTTACACCCTTAAAAATCTGGTTATGAGTTGTGGAAAGACTAGCCTACCACTTCTCTTTAGCTACTACAATTGATGACGTGTAACACAGATTTGAAAAAAAAATCGAGTGAGTTGACCATTTTTACCAACAAAGCATATCTTAACTCCATGCCTAACCGTGAAAATTTTTTTGCAGAGCAGAATTATTGCTCTGCAAAAAATTTTGCAATAGCAGAAACAAGTGATATTTAAAGAGTGATAAGTTCGGGTAATATGATGTATGGGATAGAATTTCCCAGCCTAGTTCTGCAATTTTTTGACGAACTCTTTTCTTGGCCTCTTTCTGAGACTGCTCTTCCTTGGAAGATCAACAGATTCTTTCCTTGGACTGCTCCCTTTAAATTACCCTGTTGCTGACAATACTTTTCCGAACTGAGCCTTTCGTTCGATTTTTAATGCTCCAACTGTATTGGTCCTCAAATGTCTCATCATATACACGTCATTCTCGAATTTAGAGCCAAATTTATTTTAGAGTTGGAAGGGCTAGGTTTTCCACATAATATACCCTTTTTTATGATGTTTTCGTAGTTAGTCCAGTTTGCAACACAAGTTTCATCATCCGGTTCAAGAAGGGCTTGGTTCCGATCAAACGAAGATAAGCATATCGTGGTTTAGTTTGGTTTGTTTGTCGCTCAACGGTCATTTTTTGCACACGAGGGCTAATTAGACCGGGACCTATGGCTTAAAGTGGATTCCGAACCACTACAAACATCCATGCCAAAGGTGGGATTCAAACCCACGAACTGTTGAACCGAAGGCAAGAGCGCTAACTATTCGGCTGCCAGCTCGGCTAAGCATATGGTGATTCGATCATCGGAATTCTTCTAATTTAATTCCTGGGGCACCTATTTTGAATATTTCCAGGCCAATCCTATCTTTCGAATATGGTCCGAGATAGTTTTGCTGAGTTGAATTAAACTTTCTGCTATCTCCGACGCTGTCAGAAAAAGATCTTGTTTTAAACATGGTTTTAACAACATTGTGATTGATCAACAGACAGAACTTTCCGGTAGATCTAATATATGTACATTGTTTCAAAATGTTATTAAATACACTTAATGACACTTGAATATTTATAAAAAATAATGTATGTAAAATAAAATCTTCGACTTATATTAATAAGTTGAAGGATATTTTATTGCAATTTATTTTACATACAATATATTGATAAAAAAAGGTAGTCAATTTTTAATTTAAAAAATGAAGACGAAAGTTAGTAAATTCATTGAAAGAATCTGTTTATTAAAAATTAAATTGAAAACCAAGTTTCCACAAACATTTTATTTTTACTTTAGGGAGAACTTGACGGAGATGGTTAAACTACGGTCTTCTCGAAGGAATCATGCTTATAATTTACGCTCCAGAAAGAATAAATGTCCGAATTATCATCAGGAGCTTGCTATCAAAAACAAACGAAGTGCTTCAAAAATAAGACGAAGAAAAAGACCAAGTATTGGGCAAGTGTACAATGTACACAGTATCCCACTTCTCTCTGCAATGGAACAAGAAGATGTGTTTTGCTCGATCTGCTTGGACACAGAGCCATCAAATGAGACACGAATTTTGTCTTGCGGGCACACATTTCATGATTTATGCATCGAAAAGTGGTTAGGAAAAGATTATTCCTGTCCTGTATGCCGTGAAGTACCAATTAAAAAACCAGGATTTTTTAAAAATATTTTCAATATACCTGACTGTTTGATGCAAATATTGCGAATACGATATCAAAGTTACCGAAGTTTCAATAATTTGGAAAGTTAGATACACAGAAAAAAGCATACATAAAATATTATTAGAAAAAAGGACGCAATTCAACAGAATTTTAATGCAATAATTGTCTATAATACTTTAATACAACTTTAATTTCATAATTTGCTTAAAATGGTCTTTAACATCATTTAATGAATCCTCATCTCATATTCTTGTTAATAATTCCTGCTAAAAATGTTAATAAAGACTTCTTCCATTGTATGAGTTGTTTTTGTTACATAAATTCTCATTCCATTATAATAAATTATCATGTAAATACAAAACTTTCATAAATTTTAAGTTTATTCACAATTTTCAGCAGCCTCGAATATTTACTAATAATTTAATATAAAATATCTTCTTGGAATTCATTTTTCCATTTATATTAATTCTTGTAGATTAAATCCTTTTACCAAATTCAATAAATATACTTTGAAACTTCGCAGAAATAGGATTAAACCATTCATACATAGATTTTGTCAATAACACACCTGAATGTTTTGCATACACATTTCATTAAAAATAAGCTATTTTGTTTGAAATGTACAATATATTGCAAAATTATAAGACAACTTAAAATGCAAATTTAATTTTACAGTATGTAAAATAATTAATTTTTAATGATGGAAACAATTGAATTAACTTATATTCTCTTCATTAAACACTGAAAGAGATGATTTAGTTTCATACGGCAAACGACTTGTTAAATCTTGATGTTGCATAAATTTAATATCACTTTTTTATCAAAATTTTTTGACTTTTTAAAATTTATTCTATTTTTCCTTTAAAAATAGTAAGCAAACTAACTTTCCATCACAGAAAAGACATGTTAATATTATGAACATAATTCGAATTTGACCTGATTAGATTTTATGAGAAAATTCACATTGTAGGTGGATGAGAGTAATCTGCTTTACTAAGTACGAAATATTTGGGTTTTTAAATGTTCTGGGGATTTAGGAAGTGAAATAAGATCATTAATCACATTTTAAAGTAGCAATCCGCAACATTTTAAATAAAAGGTCTTCATGGAAAGTATAAAATAATTGAGAAGAAGCATTAGTTACATAAATTCTGCATTAGCATTAGTTACATGTATCTGTTCCGTTTAATCTTCGACATCAGAAAACATTTAATTCTCGTTGTTATCATGTATCATTCTGTACAGGCATCCTGGATTATACGACACCTGTACCAAAAATGGTGATTTTTTGAGCTACGTATTATTTTATTACTTTGAGCTAATTTTAGTAAGTATTATTTTTTCAATAATACTTATTAAAATTTTAATAAGCAATTTATAGGTATTATTTTGTGATTTAAAGCAGAGAGTGTGTTTTAAAACGATAAATAAACTGGTTTTTGTTATTGTTATAAAAAAGTTTTCATTGAATTATATGGCGCAGATGCAGTATAATCCAGGATGCTATATTCTGAGTTTGGTGATTTTTGGGCGGATTTTCTTTTATCTGGCAACCTGGATTTTATTACGTCATACAGGTGAAGAATACCTGTATGAATTAGAATTATGGTACCAATTAGAATTATGTTGAAAATTGAATTTTGACAACCCTAATGTTTACGTCATCGCGACAAGATTTAAAAGATTTTGTTCTATTTTCGCATTTTTATTAGAAATATTTGAGAGGAAACTTCATGTGATAGTGTTTAACAATTTGCTTGACATTTTGGATACTTAAATTCCAGTTTGTATTGCTCCTTTTCATTACTTTAAATAACCTTTACGTCATAATTACAACATATTCGCGCGGCATTATGTCACAATTACGTCATTTTAGCAACATTTCATCGTCCCCAAACAATTCAAAATTTGGCATCCTGGATTATACGATACTTGTGCCCCATTTCTTATAGTATAAATAAAAAAGTATACATTAGAAAAAAGAGAAGAACTTTTGCCATTCGTGAAAGGAAAAATAATTTAAAGAAAAGGTAATAATCAGTTAGTGTCAATCTGACATATTTCCACCTAAATATTCGCGCAGCATTGTATTTCAATCATGTCATCATCTTAGCAACATTTCGTCATCACCAAAAAATTCAAAATTTCGCATTTTGGATTATACGGCACCTGTGCCCCATTTCTTATAGTGTAAACAAAAAGTAAGCATTAGAATAAAGAGAAGAACTGTTGCCATAATCATAACTACAATAACAAAACTATATATATAGTTCACAAGTTCAGTTTATAAAGTATCTTAATGATAGTTTTTTTCTAGTATTTCTTGTCCCCTCAGAAGACCCGATATTGCAGTCAACTGACTGACTGACTGTTGGTTGCCTATCAAATTTAGCACCAGGCCATTTTTCTCCAATCAGAACTGACTCTGCTGCTGATACTTCCAAAGGATAGATACTTTGTGTCGGTCGAAGCATTTCGTCTCGTGCATTTTTAAGTCTATAACAAGCCTGTAACACCATCTTTCTCTAGGATTAACTTGATTATTTTACCAAGTGGCAAACTTATACGTTTCGTGTTGTCACTGCCAATGAAGACAATGTCACCAACTGCTATTTTAGCAGTCCTTTTACGTTCAGGTCTCTAGCAAAGTATTCTGATCGAAATCTACTTCTTAAGACTTCTTATAAATTTTGTCTTTACTTGACACGTTGGTTAAGATCAATTCTGTCACAATTAGGAACATTGCTCACCTTGATATCTTGCAAGAACATTGAAGGAGTTAATGAACCAGCTCTTCGTCATTATCTGCGATATACGTTATCGGTCGTGAATTGATGATGGATTCACAATCACGGAACACCGTCGTTATCTGTTCATAAGTTAAAGAAGATCGCTTATTAAGAACAATAACCTCTTAAGAATACCGATCAGTCTTTCCCACCATCCACCCCACCAAGAAGCGATCGGTGGGTTGAATTTCCACTTAATAGGATGAAAAGTAGTGTCACTCCCAATAAGATTCCAATCCAGTCTACTGAGAAAACTTGAAGCACCTCCAAAATTAGAACCATTATCACAATAAATAATGCTGCATCGTCCTCTTTGAGCTATGAACCCGCGCAAAGTAATTAAAAATGATTGTGTAGATAAAGTCACCAATTAAATGTGTACTGCTCTATAGACCGCACATAGGAATAGACATACCCAGGAGTTTTTGTCTTTGAGAACCAGAGCTCCTGCCCAAGTCAACACCACAGATCTCAAAAGCAGCAGCCTCCCGTATGCGGTTCTCTGGGAGAGATGCCGATACAGTATCAAGCCTTTTAGCAGAATGTCTCTTACAAACTATACATTTGGATAAGATAGATCTCACTATCTTTCTGCCATGGAAAACCCAGAATCGCTCTCATAAGATGATGAACAGCATTTGAGTCCCAGCATGAGCATTTTTTTAAATGATAGTGCATCACTACACGCTTCACAACTTCATGTTTGGAAGGCAAAATAGCAGGTGTTTTAAAATCTTCACTATCTAATCGATATAAAAGTTTTGTTCTCAAACGGATAATATTGTTTTAATCTTTGAAGGCACCCAGAGATTTTAATCTTTCATCTTCCTCATTAACGAAGCTTTCCTTCTGAATCATTTTGATAACCGCATATTCCGCTGTAGAAACTTCTTCGGAATCAAGGATATAATGCTTCCTAGTATTTCTCGGAATACGAAAATTATTTAAAGAATCGAAATAACCAGGCAATAATAATTCTTACATTTTTACTATAGCTCGAAAACTTATAGATGTAGGAATTGTCCTTGTTTTGAAAATTCACCATAGATGATGCAATTTCTTTTCGCTTTTCCTTCAATACTTCTTCGTCATTTAGGGAGAATTCAGAACTAGGCCATTCATCAGATGGATGATAAAGCAGCCAAGAAAGGCCTTGTCACCATTATATCTCCAACAACTGCTTAGCGGAACAACCGCTGGAGGGTAAGTCATCTGGATTGATCCAGGTACATAATGCCAATCTTCCTATTTGCATATTAATCTAATTTCTCTTACTGTATTATATACAAAACGGTTTCCAGTTTTCACTGCCTTTTATCCAATATAAAGCATTACTGATATCTGTCCTGAAGAAAGTTAGAATCTTTCCTAAATTTAATTCAGCTACAACTCTTTACAACAATCGAGTACCAATAGAACATGCTAACAATTCTAACCGAGGAATTGCAATAGATTTTAATGGAGCTATACACTTTAGATCATGCTTGAACTAGTTGACATGAACTGGGGGATTTGATTTCATTTCTTTTAAATATATACAATTAGCATATGCTCTTTTGCTTGTATCACAAAAAACGTGCAAACTTAAGTTACAGGCATCATCAGGATCTTTTATTAAACATCCCAGTATAGCAATTTCCTTAAGTAGGTTCAATTGTTTTCTCCACTTCTCCAATGTTCTTGAAATTGCTGATAGTAATTCAGAATTCCAAGTTGTTTTCATCTCCCATTGTTCTTGTAACATTAGCTTGGGATAAAAGATATTTTGAATTGTCTTTATTTCAACTAGACTAGCAACAAACGGCTAAGGACTTTTTTTGAAAAAAAATAAACATACTAATCTTGACTTTGAATTTGGACAAGAATTCTTTGATGGCTTGAATGTAAAAGCGTTATTTAAACACATTGAGAAAATATGTTTCAGAAGAAGATATTGTGTACAATGAGCTTTTCTTACTTGAATAAATTTGTTTGGTTATTTCTTTTCCATTTATTTCACAAACATTACATAAGTGTAAGATATGTTTCATATTTTTTATTTAAAATATTTTTAGAAGAGTTGTCTACATAATGGTAATTTTTTTTATTCTTAGTTTTGAATTTTAGCAGAAGTTTTATAGGGTGATGAGATATTTAAGGCAGTAAATTTTAACATGACCTTTCATTTAGAATAGCGTTGTTAAAAGAGGTCGTTTATATTATTTTAATGTTTGTAATGTATATTTTATCTGAGACTATTCAATGTAACATTTCCTCGAGACATATTTGAGCGATTTAAGAGTTTTTTTTCAATTCATCTGACAGTAACTATGACTGACAAAAAACTTTCTCTTTTTTACAAAGATCCTCAAATACCCGGTAGTTTCCGCGGTATAAACGCTTTATATCGTGCTTTAAATGCCAAAGTCTAATCTGGAAATATTATGAAATGGCTGCGAACGAAGGATTCGTATACGTTACACAAACCTTGAAGGCAAAGTTTCAAAAGAAATCGTGTCACATTTGGTAGTTTGAATGAGCACTTCAATCGGATTTAGTCGATATGCAATCTCTAGCCAGCTACAATGATAATCATAAATACCTACTTAAATGCATCGACGTTTTTTCTAAATATGTACGGGCCATACCACTAAAGAATAAAAAATCAGAGAGTATAGTTGATGCTTTTCAAAAAATCTTTTTAAATAGGTTACCAGAAAAGTTGCAAAGGGATGATGGATTAGAATTCAAAAACAAACATTTTCAAATTTTTTTGAAGAAAAATAAACTTTTTTTTCTTTACTACACATAATCCAACCAAGGCCTCCGTTGTGGAACGTTTTAATCGGACTCTTAAAATAAAAATGTGTGTGTGGAAATATTTTACTGAAAAGAATACCAAACGTTATATTAATATCATTGATAAACTGGTTAACAGTTACAATCATACTTGGCATCGTAGTATTCAAATGGAGCCAGCGTCAGTAAATACAGATAATGAAACCAAGGTTTGACAAACACTGTACGGTAATTCACTTTTAAATCTAAAATTACCAAAATCAGATCTCAAAGTAGGTGATACAGTTCGTATTAGTAAAGAAAAGATGCGTTTTGAGAAAGGATATGAACAGAATTGGACAAGAGAAATATTCACTATCCATAAATTTTGAACAGAAAGCCAATAGTATATAAACTCAAAGACTTAGCTGGAGATGTGATCGAAGGTACTTTTTACAAACAAGAACTTCAAAAAATTAGAGACTCGGGTTACTATCCGGTAGAAAAAGTGTTTAAAACTAGAACGAGAAATGGTAAAGTGGAATATTTTGTGAAATTTCAAGGTTATCCTGAAAGTTTTAATTCTTGTGTACGAAATGTGAAACATATATCAATAGAAGGATAAGAATTTCATTTTAGAATAAATAATCATTTAAAAGAAAAATGTCGTTTTACATCACTCTGATCAGTGATAGTTCTAGGGATTTTTATCCAGATAACAAAATTTCACAATTTACCACACAACTTCCTTCATCTATTGAACTAGCATTGGTCGATATTATTTATCCTCATACCTGGAACAATATACAAAAATATAATTTGTTTGGATTTGATTTAGGAGATGGAAAGTTAGAAGGAAGACGACTTCTCCTTATGAAACCTACCTGATATCCTGAATGGCATTTGAATAGATTCGCATCGAAATAAAATTGAATTTCATTACCATCCTGTGACAAAAAAAAGTCAAATTTAAAACAGAAGGAACGGCTAAATTTATTCTCAACGAGGGCATGGCCGAATTGATGGGATTCGAGGCAGGGGAATATCAAGGAATTGGACAAAGTCAAATTGTGGCTGATCCAAAATTCATGTCATGTCTGTGATCTAGTAGAGGCCCAAATCGTGGGATGTTAAAGCACCCCTTTTAAAAATCGTCACCGTAGAAGGAAACGATGGAGAGATTCTCAACGCTCATTTTCCAAGACCTCTGTCACCCATCAACATTCATTTTCAAATTATACAGGTGGACACTAGACTTCATACTGGAGATTTGGTATCCTTCGAAAGAGGCACGGTTTTCATTGTACTACATTTTCGTCTTCGGCAAATCCTATAAAAAGACTTCATTTTGTTGGTGTGAATAAACAAAGAAACATCGAGAAAATGTTAGTCCCTTATACATGTTGTACGAAAACATTTGAAAAGTATTACGTCAGACAAACAAGAAATGGCTTATCTCATTATCGAGGCTCAGTTTTACAGAGAGGATACGGAATCGGTGGATTTTTTGCTAAACTATTTCGCAGTGCGATGCCATTTTAAGTAAATGGTTCCAAAGCTGTTGGGAATAAAAACTTGAAAAGAAAAGAAATAGCCGTTTGGAATGCCCACGAAATTTCTTTAGACTTTGGAATTATCTAAAAAAGTAAAACCGACTCATCGAAATTTTTTCTCAAGATTATCATTGAAAGCAAAACTCATTTATTTAAAAAAAAGATTAAAATTTAGAAACTAAAAAAAGTTATTTTCTAAGAAAACGAATAAAAACATAACTTTGTATAATTTGATATGAGACAGTGCGAAAAGTATAGGAAAATGTATTAATTTCTCAGCACAAATAATGTTGTTTCAAGATTATTTTGTATTAAAAATGTTGTAGAATTTCAAATTATTCACAAAAAAGAATAGAATGTAGAGTTATCAAATTAATGACATTATTTAATGTTTGAATAAAAACCAATTTTCAAAGACATGTATAATTCATTCTGATTTTAGATAAATTGATAATGGCGGGGACAAATAATTGACCGAAATTCTTAATGTACACACAGTTCATGTTAGAATTATTTAAATATACAATTAACAAATGAAACGAAAAATAGTAAAAATTTAATATTAAAAAATATTACATTATTTTTATTTATACAGGAAAATGTATTAATTTCTTAGCACAAATAATGTTATTTGGAGAGTCCAATAATAAGAAAACTTTGCTTGATTTTTTTTTTAACTCTTGGGATACAATATTCCACGTCTCCATTGTTGTAGAAGATTCCAATTTTCAAGACACGGTATTGCGTCTCATACTGAAAATACGCATCGAAATATGTTGTTCCACTTTCCATAGGACTTGATTGAGTACGAAGAATATTCAGTCTTCGGAATAGAACAAGGCTTAGTTAAAATTTCTTCGACAGCAATCATCTCGTTTGATGCTTGATTCTCGTTCGAATGACCTGTTCTCTCGTCCGAATGACTTGCTTGATTCTCGTTCGAATGACCTGTTCTCTCGTCCGAATGACTTGCTTGATTCTCGTTCGAATGATCTGTTCTCTCGTCCGAATGACTTGCTTGATTCTCGTTCGAATGATCTGTTCTCTCGCCTGAATGACTTGCTTGATTCTCAGCTGGGTTCATGTTCGAATGAATTGTTATTGTCTCGTCCGGATGATTTGCTTGATGCCGGCTCACTTTCGAATGACTTGCTGGATTGTCCATTTTTAATTCCGTCGAGACAGGATGTTACCAAGATCTTTTTTCGTAAATTCGGACAGCAAGAAATTGTTCCAGCACAAGACGAACCAGTTTCGCAAGAACTAGCATGCCACGAGCAACGTTTTCTACTTGATTTCTTCTGAATCTAAGGACGTCTGAATATGTAGTAATTTAGCAATACCATGAATGCTATTAATAAAAATTGTCACTCGTCGGAACTGTTCAAAACAAGAATCAAGTCGTGAGAAAAAATTATGTGTCAAATAATTTCAAGAGTCAATTATTATTCCCGGGATGAAAGAAATCAATTACATGGATCTATTATGTAAAAATCGAAAAATCATTCTTCTAATGAACGTGTAAAATAGTGAAAGAATCAAGTAGACCTCACAAGAATTGGGAATACTCACAATACGAGCCATAGAACCCAGAATCACAACTGAAGAAGACTGAATACACAAAGTCAAAGACAAAGGTAGAGTATATATACAAGTAATAAATATATATATAATATAAATAATATATATATGTTGTATACTCCAGCGAGTGCAGAGCCACCGCTACTGCCCACTTGAGAGCCACTCCCCTACCCACACACTGCGCGGGGAGATGGATCAGTCACGACGTAGTAAAAAACACTCCTGTAATCTAATCTTTTGTACTATTAAATATCTTCGTTAGTTAACTTGAAGTCTTTATTCAACAAACCCCTAGACATCCCCACTTTAACATGGGGGCTCCTGCAGGTGTTCAACGTCTTAGATATTTTTAAATTTTAAATCATAGAGAAAGTCGCAGAATATAATGCTGCACATGTAGCATCGGTCAACATTCTCACCGTCGCATCTGAAAAGAGCCAATAAAACCGCTTTGAGGATCAATTCAACCGTCCCACCAGCTCAGAGCCAATATCACCGCTCCGGAGGTTCAACTTCATTGCTTCAACAAGAGCCAATAAAGCCGCTCCGAGGATCAATCCCACCAGCAAGGAGTCAATAATACCACTCTGGAAAACCAAATTCATCTCTTCAGCGGAAACAAGCCCACCGTCCCACCATCAAAGAGCCAACAATTTCACATAGGCATCGCACATCCTCAAACCAGGTAGGATCAAACCTTTTTTACTAAGCATGTACCGAAACACGAAAAAAGAAGATCTAATTATCACCGCAAAAGAACTAGGTAGATCTGTACCTGACAATGCTAAATTTGCTTAAAAGAATTAATTGAGAAAACAGATGCATTCAAAAATGAACCTGACTTCATCAAAGATATGATTTCGGTAATTGTGGAAGAAAGAAAAGAAGTCGAACAGTCAACAAAAGAAAAAAATAAACTGATACAAATAGAAAAAGAAAATTACCAATCGGTACAACAGAATAAGCAGCAAATTAAACATTTTAAAGTTACAAGAACAAAGTAAAAAACAATACAACAAACAGTGAAAACAAGCAAAGAAATATAACATAGACAAAGTTGCCATAAAGAAAACCCAGTTTGGTGTTGGAATGAAACTGCGCCCAAAATTTTTCAGCCCCTACGAAATCGTGAAGGTCCGGTATAATGATAGATATGATGTCAAGAAGATAGGTAGATACGAAGGTCCAAACCTGACTTCCACATTTGCAAATTTAATGAAACCATGAGACAATTCCTAAGAACTTTAATTAAAAAACTATTGACTTTTATCTTTTACTTTTCAGCCAAACAAGAACAATTGAACTTTAATTTTTGCATTTTTTTCTTTCAATATTGTTTTTTCTTTATCTTTAATTACTCTTTTTATACTTTAATCTACTAATTAGCAAATTGGTCGGGGACCGACCACATCAGGATGGACGAGTGTTGTATACTCCAGCGAGTGCAGCGCCACCGCTACTGCCCACTTGAGAGCCACTCCTAC